>JAUZND010051776.1:0-42046 GCA_034780555.1 Coelogynopora nodosa | reverse complement strand
GTTATCAAGGAAGACTAGCCATTAGCTACTTTCTAAAAACAATAGTAATGTATTTACTTCGTTTAAATAAACTTATTCTTATTTTTTTTAAACATTTGTTTGATTTTCATTTGTTCTCATTTACTCAATCGCCATTATGGGAGTTTATTCAAAATGCAAAGGTTGTTTTCTTACACAGAATTTATTAAAATTTGAAAATTCAAAATCGCATTTCTATGGATGAAAATTTGTCAAATGACGAAAAATTCAGATATAATTCTTAACATAATTTCACATTTATTATAATAATTATATGGGTAATTCAACGTCAAAACGAAAAATACAGTAATTCGATTTGATGTTGATTTTCAATGAAATTTTTCATGAAATTTTATATATATAATTAGTAATTATTAATTATTTAATCCAAATTACATCAGATGCAAGAACAAATAACAGAAACATTTGAATATGTACAAATGTTGCTACACTTATAATTGCTGCCTGTTATGAAATGATCATCTATTCAAAACTCGTGCCTTGAAACATTATATTCTTTTTTATGGAATTTGTAAGTTATTTTACAAGCGTAAGTGAGCATGTTATGATAGTGAACGTCACTAAAATTCTTGCTGTTGGTTTGAGAGTTTGTGGTTTTATTGGCTTGATTGTTGTTTACAAAGGTGTATTTATTCCAGTAGTAGTTATGTTTTTTGCAAGGCTGTATTTTGTAATATATACTTATAATATCGCCATTGATAAATTAAGTACCATGAAAAATACGGAGAATGCAGGAAAGAAAATACTATATGAATTGGGGCAGTTGACCGACATCTATACCGTTAAAAGTAGCGTGGAGAATATAAAAAGTAAATAAAAATATTTGAAAAAAACCAGGGATTGATAACGTTATATAACGAATACCCAATAACTTTATTTAACCATAAATTTAAAAAAAAACTGAAATAACGATAACATTTTGGAAATTTTGAAATAACGTTATGGTAATCTCATAAGTTATGACTCATAACATTATTTTCGTTATTTAAAAAATATAAAGTTTCATTCTATGAAATATCGTCTTAAAATTGCGTGTTTACATTACAATAAAATTTCGAAAATAGAGAATAAAAATGACCTTGAAAAATGGTAACTTAAAGTTAATAGAAAGAAAAAAAAATTTTATTTAGCTTTAATTTTAAAGTTTAAAAGATGTATAGTCTGAATCAGAATGTAACATACTATATTTATATATTATAATCTTTGGTAAAATAGTTAAATTTTAACTTAAAACTGTTACTTTTTAGATGTTTTATAGAAACTTGAGTAAATAAATTACTTTTTTTGTTTTTAATTTGGTAAGATTTAATGTTTATACAACTCATTTATTATCATGAAATTTATACTTGTTGTATTTTTCCTAATATCCATCTTGGGACTGAATCAAGTCTCAGCTGCAAATGAGAACGGCGCTGAGACTTACAAAATGGCTATTTTAAAAAAAGTATTCAAAGTAAATGTTTACTGTTTTTTGATTAAGAAAATAAACGATATTACATCACTGAAAAGTTTTATGAAGGTATACATTGAGTATTACGGTCAAGAATCTCGGGGAAGTCTCACAGATTCTGAGAAAAAAACATGTATGGCATTTAACGTGATCCAAGTACTTTTTATAGCGCTTCATGCAAAATTGATTTACCACCAATTTTTCCCGGTAAGCTTTATATATTTTGCTCTTGAAATATTGGAATATTTGACGACTTTTAACCTGGTCACTCTTTTAAGAATAAATCTACTAATTCCTTCCAAAATCATACTGCTTGTGGTTAGTGTAGCGCGAGTAGTTGGTGTTGTTGTGATGGGGGTTCTTTACAATCAAGCATGGAAATTACTGTTGATTTTGTCCACAAGATTTTATTATATCATCAATTCTTTCAATTATTATATAATGATCAAGAACGGTGCTAAATCTAAGTCAATTTCAGAAACAATCACAGACTGTTATAAAGAATCGCCAGAATCTACCAAGTGTTTGGATATACCTTACGATTCGATAAAATTGGATCAGACCATGATGAATGCAATCGAAAGGAGCGATATTTACACCATTGTGAAAATATCAACACAATTGATAATGTAATCATCTAAAGAAATTAAAATGTAGTGCTCATCAATATTAATAAATTATAATAATTATTATTATAATTTGTAACTATAGTTGTTAAATTGATAAAGTGTTTTTCTTTTTTGACATTATAATTTCAAAGCACGTTGCCAATTTTTTGAAATTCGATCAAAAGTCCATTTAATTTTAAATTTAAAACCAATTGCTTATTTCCACATGTATACTGGCAACACTATCGATTGGTTCCGTTTTTAAAACTTGGATCAAGGTTATTTAGATACCATTTAGAAACAATTTAGAAAGTCTGAAATATCAACAAAATTAGAGTTTAAATTTAAAATGATTAAATTAAAATGTGCCCCAACACGAAATTATTCTTTGGCCCTCACCAATTTTGCTTATGTTGGTGGTCAACTAATGAAGGAATGGAAATGCAACAATGTGATTCATTTAAAGGTGTTTTTTATTTTTTTGAAAATAAATTTGTGAATAATTTTATTTATAATAATTTATTGTATTTCAGATACGTCCATTGAGCACTACAAGAGAATTTATAATAAGTGCTAAAGTAGATCAAGACAACTCTGATGAAATTCAGCTATCTGGGGTACAGCGATCATGGCTAAATAATGTAGCTCCAGGAGACTTGCTCTCTGTGCAACCTCTGAACGAATGTCCTAAAAAAATAAAAACTGTACTGTTTTCAATTTCTGCAACTGACGAAAAGTCGAAAGCTTCAGTTACTTCCCAACAGTTGAATCTTTACATGTCTAAATTACTTTCAAGTCAACACTTGTCTTTAGGTCAAATTGTCCCGTTTCTCGTGGACAAAAAGGTTTATAAATTGACTGTAGTGCTGCTTAAATGTGTGGAAAAAGACCAGAGTGCAAACATGGGCGTTTGTACCGAGAAAACTGGATATCAGATGCAGGCAGCCCAAGGAAGTAACGTAATTGTTCAAAGTGATGCAAGTAAAATGGAACAGACTGAGTATTTCTCTCCCTTTTCTGCAGATATGGACTTTAGTCATATTGGAGTCGGGGGGTTGAATAGAGAGTTCCAAACCATTTTTAGACGTGCCTTTATTACGCGATTGTTTGACCCCCAAGTTATGCATGACATGGGAATTAAGCATTGTAGAGGTATTTTATTACACGGTCCTCCTGGAACGGGTAAAACGTTACTGGCCAGGCAAATTGGCAAAATGCTGAATGCAAGAGAACCAAAAATTGTAAATGGTCCTCAGATACTTGATAAATACGTGGGTGCTTCGGAAGAAAATGTAAGAAATTTGTTTGTTGAAGCCGAACAAGATGAAAAAAAGTTTGGGATAAAAAGTCCATTAAATATGATCATTTTCGACGAAATTGATGCAATATGCAAACAAAGAGGGTCTAGATCGGGATCTAGCGCCGTAACAGACACGGTTATTAACCAACTTCTTAGTAAATTGGACGGAGTGGAGCAATTGAATAACATTTTGGTTATTGGAATGACAAATAGGTTGGATATGATTGACGTGGCTCTTTTACGCCCTGGAAGATTTGAATTACATGTTGAAATCGGGTTACCCGATGAAGAAGGTCGCCAAGAAATTTTAAAAATACACACTGAAAAGTTGGCGCTTTCAAACAAGCTGAATAAAAATGTCAATTTAGCCCAACTGGCTAAAGAAACGCCAAACTTTTCGGGTGCTGAATGTTTAGAATTGGTCAAAGCGGCCACTTCTAGAGCATTGAATAAGCATGTTGTTACTGATAAATCTGGAGGTATTAAAATGGACAAGGACGTTGGTTCGAAATTGTGTGTTCAGCATAAAGATTTTTTGGATGCAATCGAATCTGATGTTATTCCTGCTTTCGGGTCGAATAATGAACAATTGGTAGGATTGGAGGAGAATCGTTTGATATGTTGGAATAGTTTTGTGACAAGTGTAATTCACGATTGTAAAAATTTGACCAATGTTGATAATTATCAAAATGTAAAAACTCCTCTGATAACATTGTTGTTTGAAGGTAAATTAAATTATATTATAATTTATAACAAATGCATAATTTTGTCAAAAATATTTTTAAAATACTTGTCATCAAAATATATAAAGACGTGTAATTTTTTAATCTTGAGAGTAGTACCTGTGACGGAACGATAAATGTATTATTAATTAATTATGTTTTTTGAGCTTTAAAATATTTTAATATTAAAAGCGTGTCTAGTTTATCGTGGAAAATTGGTTGTTATTTTTTACTCCATCCAATTACTACACATTAGCACGATGAAGACTTGTTTATAATAAATTTACAAAAAACATAATTAATTACAAATTGTCAGTGGAATAGTCGTGAGAATCAGAATTAGAATCAGAATTTTCATCAATATTCTGAATGTTGATGTTGTCTACTATATTATCCGTTTTATTGATACAACCCTGTACAGTTTTTGGCTCCAATTTGATAAATGCTTCTTTAAGACGATTTAAAACGTCGCTAAAAGTTGTCTCTATATCATACATCCTACCAACCGTCCCCTTTACATTTGCCCAAATGAGCTCAATAGGCTGCAAGTCTGAGTAATATGGAGGGGTGAAGACAACTTCATGCCCTTTATCCTTCGTCATTTTCTCGATCGTCGATATCACATTACACTTGATGTACTCTTGAACCTTTGGCCACATTGTCGTTTTGAATCTATCTTCTGAAATGTCGATAGATTTTCTTGCACAATAATCCATAATGACCATTTTTTTCGACCCCGCTTTAGGCACATCGGAAGGTAGTGATTTATGGTATCGGGCGTTATCCATACATATGAGAGTGTTGTAAATACCCTTGTTTTCCAATGTGTCGAGTAACTTTTTCATCCAATTAATAAAATATTGCCTTGTAAACATTCCGTGGTAGTCTTTTGTGCGTCCTCCGACAAACACATCAAGACGATCTTGAAGAAAATGGGCTTGGTCGGAATCGATTCGTAATTCCTCCGGCAAAGAGGGGTCACGATAGCACCGATAAAATAATACCGCCTGCCTTTGTGTTTGGCTATAGGCTCAACACACAACTTGTCTCCTGGGTCATATAGCGAATCTTCATGGCGAGAGTAGTTTACATGTAAACCACTCTTTTCGTTCTTGAGTTCAGTATTTTCTGAACATAAAGGTCTCTCAGCATCCTCACTTTTGTGATTAAATCTAACGATCTTTTCCCCTTAACATAACCCCTTTTATATCCTATTCGTACAAGATACCTCTGAACTTTCCTTAAGCAGGTGGTCATTTGTATCGTACTGTACTATTTCTCTGCTTCGTAAAAACACCATTACATCCTTAGCAACTGTGCGAGTTTTTGTTTGGCGCCTTTCTCGCACAAACGTTCTCACAAGTTCACAATTTTCTGGTACATCCAGATGGGAAACTTTGTCAGGTCTACCTCTACGTTTTCACAAAATTCATTCCATGTTTACAAACACAGACTGTTTGTTTGAAAAACCCAGACAGTTTGATCGGGAACTTTGTTGTTATTTATAAATTTTGTATATCAAATAAATAGCAAATGTAAAATTTTATTTGTTATTATTAATTGAAATTTACGTTAATTTAATGTATAAACATATATTTCGCATTACATTAAAGAATGACTCTCATTTCCAGCGTTTTGGGACTTATATACCTAGCTTTTTGATTGTATTCTCCAGCTACTGAAAAAACTCGCTCGACCATAGATGAACTAAGAGGAATAGACAATAATGATAAAGCCGTCTAAAATATAAATTTAAAATTAAGTTTAAAATTAATTTGTATACTTCCTTCAAGGAAGCATAATCTTCATTTTTTGTCCACTATGAGAGTGGTATGGATACCTATGTCACATAGGTATAATTTGTTATACTTGTTCATGTGTTAGAAGATTGGTTAGTTATATTGATAAATGCATAGGGGTCATTGTGATCATTTATACTTATACTAGTATTTAACGGAGTGGTAATATTGTTTGGTACTATTTTAGTTGAATAATTGTATATTTGTATGTCTGTAATGCCAGCGTCGTGAAGGGATATACATTTAAATCTTGGATCCAGTAAAGTAGAGGTAATGCATAAGTTGTCATTAAAGTAATGGAGCAGGCGAGTTTTCACAGCTTTTTGTGCTGTTTTTATCAGTGTTAAATCTGTGCCCATCTTTAATAGTGACTGATGTATGAAATTTGTAAGGGGAATAATGTCACTAATAGAAATATCACGTTTTTGTGTTATAACAGTAACCGTATAAAATGGTTCAAGAATTTGCAACATTAATTAATAAATCTCTAAAAAAGAGTAAAAATTAATAAATAATTTATAAAAATTTACTTGAAATTTGAAATAAGAATATCATTTTCCGATATAAATTTTTCAATAATAAATAATAAATAATTATTAAGCCGAATTGAACTTGTACATGGTCAATCTTTTCAGTTCATCGTTTCTACGTGACCTTGGCATACTTAAGTCCATTAAATAAAGGACCCTCTCACAAATTTCGTTTGTCACTTCAACTTCTAAAACGGGCTCACTTATGTTCCAGCATTTGGTCAAACTATCCGCGGCTTTCAGGTACTTGTGCTTTAAATATGGCTCCAGAAAAAGCATATTTCTGTAAGATGTAGTACTATATCGAGAATTAAATAAACTGACCGTCCAAATATCAAAAAATTGTAGAATTAAAATAAATTAACATCTACATCTTCACTAACATAGATAGCTTTAGCTAACCACCGTGTGTTTGATATAGACCCTGACTTGTAAAAAACCATATATCTGGTTTTACGCCAGTTTTCCATTATAATCTTATATCATCCCTCATATTGAACAGTTTTTTATAATCATCACGCCAGCCTTCAAAACAAACTCCACTAGATAAAATTTTCCTTGCATAATCCTTTTTTAAAATTTCAAAATTTTTAATAAGGTCAGTGATAAATGGATATGATAGTTTTGGAGAAGCTGAGGCATTTTTAAAAATTTTATTAGCTATGTGCTTAATTACGAGATCGAGAATATGGAATAGACAGGCATGAAATTGTAATGTAGGTATGTATTTAATGATTTGAGTGACAACACCAATATAACACTTCAAACGGAGTGCCATTTCTGTATTATTCGTGCCACACATGTTAATTGGATGGAATAAATATAACAAAAACTATTTTACCCAGTATGTTCAACACGCTTAATATTTTAATGCTTAAAAAAACACAATTAATTGATTATTAATTGAAATGAGTTTGCGTGCCCTTTAAATCGTTAAAGGCAAAGTTAAAAGTTGTCTTTTAAAAAAAAATGTTTACCATTAAATTATTTTTCAGTCTACCCAAACGAAAAGTAAAATTAATACACACCCTAGTGTATACGTTTCTGAAATAAGGGTGATTAACTTTTTGAGTAATCTGTAATTGATTTGTTGTGTGAAGACCTGGCACTTGAGCACGACAAGGCGGAAGTTACACAAAACTCTTGCTCTTTAACATGATTGGTTTTTAAATGTTTTAATAATTTGGTGGTTGTGATTCTTGTTGTAGCAATAGATTCGTAACACAAAATGCACTTCACAAGTAGTTCATCGTTAATTTGATTCAGTATTTTAAAATAATTCCAAACTGGCGATGCTCTGGTCATTTTAATTTTAATTTACAAACATAAAATTTACAAAATTATGTTTGATAACATTGCTGAATATGATCATATTTTAAAATAAATGTGGCTGTCCCCTGTCTACGTACTGATTAATATTATATATATATATATACATATATATATATATGTTTTTATTTAGGGATCCATTTGTTGTGCTGGAAGTGCAGTTACATGGCTTATTAAAAATATGGGAATACAAGAAACTCCAAAGGACATTGGTAATTGGTGCAGAATTTTTATTTAATAATTTAAACCTTTCAAAGAAACTTTGGCCAATTCCGTTACATCCTGTGACGGTGTTCAATTTTTTACCAACTTTTGTGGCATATATACTCCGTTCTGGGAACCTAAGGCTAAGGGGTAATAATTAATATTTTTTACCTATAAATAAATTAGATTCATCACGGGACTTTCTCTTTCAACGACAAAAGCACACATTGCCAAAGCATGCTTTGAATCAATAGCTCTTAGCACCGCCAAGGTATGTTATTTTCGATCTAAAAAAAATTTTTTATCATAGTGTCTTTCATTGATGAAAAAGGCTGGAGTTGTGTTAAAAATGATTCGTGTTGATGGTGGTATGTGTAAGAATGAGAGTTTTTTGCAGACATTAGCGGATTTCACAAATATGCAGATAGGTTTTTTAACTTTACTTTGATTATATTTTGTCCTTAGAATACTCGTCCAATACTGAAGCCACAGTTTACGGCATAGCTAGACTAGCTTCAAAAGGGTTACCACAAATTTTACCTTCCATGTTGGACAATAGATCGCGAAAAACCTTTATGCCTCGCATGAAACCAGAAGAAAGTGAAAGAAGGCTCAAAATATGGGAACATAATATTATGAATCATCTAAGAAGTATTTTGTCATCTGAACAAACATTCTGTCTTAGTGATTATTGTGACAATATTGTAGAGACGCAAGATTAAAATTGTTAAATCACATGTTAAGTTTGTTGTTATAGTTTTCAATAAAGTTTAAAGTTTTATTAAGTTCAAGACAACAATAAACATAATTTATTTAAATTATTTCTCAGTAATATAATTATAATTGCAATGCTCATACGTTTTGTCCTTTATGTATATCAATAAATAAAAATGCCCAAGTAATTAATATAAAATTATTTTTTTTAATTTGATTGTAAAGGAGAAAAGAAAAATTAATTCAAGGAAGAAAGGAAAAAACCGATTTAAAAAACTTGGTTCAACATGCAGTAATTAGAAACGTGGATGAATTTACAGATAAAAAGTTGTCTAAAAAAAGGGAAAAGGAATTGAAAGAAGACGAAAAGGAAAGGAAAAAAAGGGAAGCTAAAATTCTCTTAAAACTGGAGGAAGAAGACCTGAAAACTTTTGAAAAGCAACCTAAATTTACAAGAAGTATGGTCGTTTTGAGACATGATGGTAATTATTTTAAAATTATAATTAATACAATTATAGAACCCGTAAAACCTGTTAAAAAACACAAAATTATCAATCAGGAATTTATGTTCACCAACGAAAAAAATGACATGTCAGTATGTAGCAGTAATGTCGACGGTATAATTAATTCACTCTCGACGTAAAACATTTTTTTTTCTTTTATCAAATTAATTTAGATTAAATATGTCCAATACTGAATCACCCAAAATATCTAAATTAACCATCCGTTCAAAGCATGAATATGACGTAGTTTATGAACAATACGAAAAAAATGAAATGATTAGGTTGAGCAAGATTCATCCTAGAATGCAGGAGAATCAACTTCGTATTACTGCTTTCAAAAATTGGAACAAGATAAAAGAT
The DNA here is from genome assembly GCA_034780555.1 of Coelogynopora nodosa. Taxonomy (NCBI): domain Eukaryota; kingdom Metazoa; phylum Platyhelminthes; order Proseriata; family Coelogynoporidae; genus Coelogynopora; species Coelogynopora nodosa. The sequence continues at coordinate 32,488 of JAUZND010051776.1, read as the reverse complement.
ACCTTGGTGGTTATAAAGTATTAGTCTTTTTTAGACTGTTTTTGTAAATAAAAAGTTTCCACGTTGATAATAAAGTTCAATATTAAATTTATTTTAATTTTAAAATATATTCTTGATGTACATTTATCTAACGTTGACAGTGTTTTGTATTGCTAGTTTCACAATTCTTTTAGGAGAAGGACTCTCATGGCTATTTGTTTACAGAACAAGTTCTTACATTTCTCTCAATGCTACAATCTTAAAACTTACCAATAAATGTAAAAATAATTTTAAAAAATAACTATAGTTTCAGTGGAAAAGTCCAAAGAGGGTGTAGAATCGTATGAAAAGAAGAAACGAAAAAAGATTGGTAAAAGAAAATTTATAAATGTATAAAGATGTTTATAAAATAGAAGTTGAAGAAGAAAGACTCAAACAAATGAACAGTCAATTAAATTGGGTAAAAATAAATATCTAAACAGTAGATTAGTCCATTTTAGAGCAAAATGAAATCAATGTTTTTCATTGGAATAGTTTTTGCATTTCTGTTACGTACTTTTGGAAACAAGTTTTCTGGACATGTCGTCGGAAAACTAAGTTTTAGTCCATTTTCATTTATACAAGGTTTATCTCATAGAGGACTCGAAGGAGATGATATGACAGAATGTTCCTTCTTTTTTCTCTATGGACTGTGCACCATGTTTCTCAAACAGGTTTCAAAATCAAATTTAATGTTTTATAATATTTTGTCTTAGAACGTACAAAAAATACTAGGATTTGCTCCATCAAGAAAAATTATACCCATAAATTGAGTATGGAATTTTTAATTATATTTTACAACTGTTCAATGTCCACGTGTCTTAATTTAGGGTTGGTGGTCTAAAATAAAATAATAAAAGAGTATTTTAAAAATACTTTTAATCTTTTTTCGATACGATCAATCTCTGCTCCCAAAACATCGACAATTTTTTCGCCATGTTTTAACATGAAAGATTCAAGTTGATTGGTAGATTCTGTAGTTTTTAGTATTTCCTATAAAAAGTAAAATTTTAAAATTAACCTTAAATAGTAATACCTTGTAAAGCTCATCGATGTCAACATCTTTCAGATATTTTAGAGCCACTTGTCGTCCGTCGAAATCAACTTCCGCCTTGAATCTAATCCATTGATTTCCCATATCTGTCGCTTTAACATCATGAACAGCTCTAATAATTCGATCTTCTTCCAAAGTCTTGGTTAGCGCATTAATATCATCAGGAGGGATAGATTGGCCAACTAGAAGATTTGTGTTTTTATATATGACAAATGAAGCCACTGAAGATAGCATCCCTCCAATTAATAGTGAACCTATAGCGTCAGGGATGGAAGAGTTTAAAACAAGGGATAGTTTGATACAGGCAAATGCAGTTACGACTCCAAGAACAGAAACACCATCTTCCAGGAACACTACAGACGAAGAAGGGTCTTGATTGTTTGTAACTAAAAAAATATTATACAAAAGTAAAATTCTAATTACGATATGAAAAAAAGCCTACATTTTCTTTTTTTGCACTCGTTCGAAGTTGTTTTGATGCATATATAAGAGATGCTATGATACAAATATAAAAGAATATTTAAATATTGTTACTCATTTCCGTAAGGAACGTTATTCCAAGTACAGCAAGAGCCTGAAATGCAATAATTTATATTGAAAAAATTTAATAAATACAGTATTGAGAGACTCCAATTGAGTTGGGTTGACAATCCCATTAATTCCGTGATACATGGACATTCCAGACCCAAACAAGAAAATACTAACTCCACTTATCAAGGAAGCGATATTCTTTACATTTGAAAAGCCGTAAGGATGATTTGAATCTGCTGATTTAAGGGACTGTCTGATTCCCAAAGCTAAAATAACTTGATTAAAAGTATCCGCTATAGAATGAATAAACTCTGAAAACATGCTGTGAGAACCAGATACTACCCATGCATAAAACTTGACCACGGTGTTGATCAGATTAATTAAAATTGCAGACATTACGACTCGTCCAGGTCCCGAAAACATCATCCCCTTTGAAGAATTTTCATTATCATGGTTAGTGGGTATTTTATATCGCAACAGTTCTTTAGATGCAGACTTGTTGAAAATATTTTTAGCATTTTCCATTCTTTTCAAACTTCCCCATTTTTTCTTTGATAGATTCTCCACATCCGAGCGAAGATATACACTGAGATTCTTAGCAGCGGAATAGGGACTTCTACGTTGGATTTTTGTCAATTCACACAAATCAGAATATTGTAACATGTACTCATCCATCGCTCTGAATGCAGTAATGTACACATTATGTGTATATGAAGAAGTAAAGTCAGTTTCAGAAGTTGTAGGTTTCTCTTTTACTTTTCTAGCGACAACTTTGACTACAGAAATTATCTTGTCTCCAGTATTGATGAATCTTGAACAAGGTTTCAAATCTAGCCTTTTGAGAAATATTCTTGAAAATGTGACGCTATTCTGAGGACTAAGTAATCGCTGAAACATAAATGTACAAAAAAATATATTTTTCAATTCATCACGTTTTGTTGCCGAGGAAATTAATAATTTTAACAAAACATTGTATTTATTTTTTAAAATTCGTAAATTTTCTACATCATAAATGCAAAATTTCTTCGGGAAAAAGAAAGATGCTGGACCAGGTGTAGAAGAGAGGTCTAATAAATTGATTCAAAGGGTTTTCGATAATTTTTAACTGTTTTAAATCTTCGTCAATAGAAGAATGAAAGAATAGAATCTATAGAAAGCAACATTTCAAAAATAAACAAACAATTGGCCATCATAAAAAAGGAAATTGATCGTCTAAGACCTGGACCTGCAAAGCAAGCTAAAAAACAAAGAGCTTTACATTTACTCAAACAAAGGAAAAAGTAACAAGTAATTAAATATTTTTGTAAAACTGCCATAGATATGAAGAGCATTTGGACAAACAATGGGGAATGGTTAGTAATTTGGAGCAAAATGCGTCAATGTTGGACGATGTTAAAGCTACGAATGAAATGGTATATTATAATATATCTTACTTATATATTCATTGATTTATCAAGATTAATCTACAAAAAGAAGTTGTCAAAACATACAAGAAAAACACAAAAAACATAAATATTGATAAGTTGTACGACATGAACGACGATTTACAAGACGTACGAGAAGACTTTGGAGAAATCCAAGAAATCATCGCAGGGCCAGACACTACAGACATGTATAATGAAGATGAACTGTTGGATGAATTGGAAGCTTTGGACGACGAAGATTTGAGCATGTTGGATGAAATCACAATAAATGCTCCTGATGCTCCAACAAATACAATTTCTTCCCAGAGTAATGTCAATCAAGATTCAGACAAGGTAATAGAATTTGTATCTAACGTTTACAAAGTTTAGATTGATGTTGATGAATTTGGTCTTCCAATCACTAATAAGTAGCTTTCTATCAAGCAAATTATATTGTTGCGTTTAATTTAATTCTAATTTATTCCAAATTTTAAAACTTTCCAGTAACGTGAAACTTTTTCCCATTTTTGGCGTAATCAACCAGCATTTGTGTTGGTGCAAAGTGGGTTCCTACGGTATCGGCAAATTTGTTCATTTTGTCGACCAAAATTTGCGGTCCTATCGTATCCACATATCTAAAAGGTCCACCGTGGAGAGCCGGAAACCCAATTCCGAAAACTGCACCCACGTCTCCTTCGACGGGGTTTCTTAAAACTCCGTCTTCCAAACAAGAAACACACTCATTGACAAGTCGGCACATTATACGGTCCATACATGCATTTGTGAGATCATCTCCGGATAAGTGAGACACACTTGCTCTAGAGTTTAAACTGGAGCTATATCCTTTAATAATTTCTTGAGTCTCTTCGCATTGAGATCGATTTGAAGACTTTCCGGAATAAACAAAAAATCCTTTACCAGATTTTCTCCCCAGCAAGTTTTTATCCGTCAAATGTTTTAAAATATCGATGGCTAATTTAGCGTCACTCATACGAGATGTAAAAACGTTTGCTAGATTTGGTACAATGTGAGATATGACATCGATGCCAACTTCATCAATAAGAGTAAGTCCTCCTACAGGCAGTCCCAACTTTTTGGTCAAGTTTTCTAATTTATCAAAAGATATGTTTGAAAGAGCCAAGTTGATTAGTTCAATCACATTGGGAATCAAAGCTCTGGTGGTGTAAAACCCTGGACTATCTTTGACATTTATCACGATTTTCCCTTGTTTTAGTGCTAGTTCATTGGTTAAAGATTTACACCTATCTGAAGTGTTGTCTGTGGAAATAATTTCAACGAGCTGCATTTTATCAACTGGAGAAAAGTAATGCATACCAATAATATTTTCAGGACGTAAGCTTCCTTTAGCAATTTCTGATATTGGTAATGCTGAAGTGTTTGAGGCAATGATTGCATCTTTTGGAAGTATTCCTTCTAAATCTTTAACAATTTTGCGTTTTAAATCTACGTCTTCAAAAACAGCCTCGATTATAAAAGGACAATTTTTTAATTGGGCATAATCAGTGCACAGTTGCAAGTTACTCTGAATCTTTTGAGCGTCAAATTTACTAATTTTTCTTCTTTTTACGCCCGTGTTAATTAATTTAGAAATTTGAACATTCCCGCGTTCCAAGCCTGATATGTTGGTGTCTTTTAAAGTTACATCGATGCCCTTGTTCAAAGAAACGTATGATATGCCTGCTCCCATAAGACCAGCTCCTACAACGCCTATTGATATAGGACATTCAATCTTTTCAAAGGGATTTCTTTTACAAGTCGTCTGTCCATTAAAAAGAGAAATTAATGATTTGGACTCGTTCGACACGACAAGTTTTCCAAACTCCTGAGCTTCAAAGTCATAACAATTTCCAGCTCCATTTTTTATAGTTTCTTCAATGACTTTTATAATTTTTAGAGGAGCTGGATACAATCCATTCGTCTTTTTTAATATTTGTTTTTTGACTTTATTTAGCATGTAATCTCGAACGAATTTAACCTTCACTAATCGATCAATCGCCTTTTCGGTGAGAGATTTAACTCGTTCAGTTTTTTTATTTTTAGAATTTATTAATTGTTTCACTTGCTCAAGACCCAATTGCTGTAAATATTCCATTGTTCGAGAGGTGGAATCATAATCGAGACCTGGTCCTAGGTGTGATACCACTTGATCAACTAGTCCCATTTTCTTAGCCTTTTTTGCTCCAAATTGCTTTCCAGTCAGCATAATATCCATTGCATCCGTCAAGGGAGCGAGTTTTATCGACCTCTGTGTACCACCTGAACCAGGGAGTAAACCGAGCATTACTTCAGGAAAACCAAATTTTGTTTTAGGATAATCAACAGCAATTCGATAATGACACGACAAAACCAATTCAAAGCCTCCTCCTAAACAGGTACCCATTATTCCGGCTACAATTGGTTTTTTACAAACTTCAATGTCGCTCATTAACGTTTGTCCAGACTTGGCAAGATCTGTCGCTTCTTTTGCATCTTTGCAGGAAGCAATCATGTTTACATTTGCACCGGCTATAAAATTGTCCTTTTTGGAAGATAAGAGTAATGCACCTATTTTAAAAAAGTAACCTCTTAGGAATATATATTATTCCGTACCTTGAATGTCATCATCCGATTTTATCATATTAATAATTCCTTCAAATTGTTTCATCATATCTTTGTCAATTACATTTACTTTGTTGTTTGGAGTATTCATGTGTATAATTGCAATTTTATCCACTACTTTTAATCCTATGCCGTCAGACTGTGTCAATGTTTTTTGATTAGTGGAAGCGTTTCTAAGACAGAACTTTTCCTATTTGTGGTTATTAAAAAAATATTGTAAAACTCACCAAATAAAACACATTCGGTCTAGTTTTTCTCACGACACTTTGTCCAAATTTGGCGCCATTAGCGAAGCAAGAAAACATTGATCTACTATTAAACTTTTAATTTATTAAACTAAATGTTGATAAAATATTTAATAATCAAACAAGTGAAAACTGCAAATATATTGGCCAAAAAATACAATGTCAATTCTTATAATCACCGTGGATATTTAAAAGTTAATTTCAAACTCTATTTATTGGTTATTGAAATGAATGAAAAGCGGAATCCATCTGAATTTTTGAATGTGGTCGTGGGGAATCCAGTAATGGTTAAATTAAATTCAGGGGTTGATTATAGAGGTATTTTGACTTGTTTGGATGGATATATGAACATCGCAATGGAACAGACAGAAGAATATGTTAGCGGTCAATTGAAGAATAAACTGGGGAGTTGTTTTATAAGAGGAAATAACGGTAAATTAGTGTATAATTATTTGTTTAAAAACATTTTTTATTTAGTTTTGTACATATCCAAACAAACTAAAAGGGGAACTAAAGCCTAATTTTAAAATATATTGTGTAATTACAGTTATCTTTACAGGTAGACAATTTTAAACTATTTTGTTGAGCACATGTGATCTATAAAACCCATCCACATATTCAATTACATTATCTTGAACTTGGTCATTGAGAAAATCTTTCAAGTGCCTTAAAGTCAGTTTAGAAAGAAATTTAGAATAGTCCTTCATGCTAACACCATCATCGCCCTCCTCGTCATCTTGGTCTTCGTCAGATTCATCATCTACAAAAAATAATAGGTTGGTATGAATGTCCTCTACTGCCATCCTGGAACCATTCTGTAACATTGAATAAACAGACCTAGACAAGAGCTACAAAAAGGATTAAAACTGATCATATAACTAATAAATTACCTCCCTCAAAGCACTCGTTTCCACCTTTTTCCTTCTAAGGTCGACAGTTTCTTCTTCTGCGGCAGTTATGTTGCTAAATTTATTTTTTTCAATTTTATCTGGGTCGTGTTCTTCATAAGTCAAATCATTATTCTGAACAATCAGTTCTTTCATCATCAGTTTGTTGAGATAGTGTGCGATGAATTTGACGTCTCCTGCCATTTTCATAGCCAGAGCTTTAATTGAAATTGGACCTTCAAAAGTATTTAAAAATTAACCGTTTGAGTAGATTTTTACCGCATTTTGCAACAGTCATACAAACAGAAGCTTCCACGATTGAGAGCGTTTCTCTTCTTTCCACTCCCGTCTTTAAAGTAATTATCATAGACACATTTCCTTTATATAAAATTATAAGTTATAATTATTTTCTTATTTATAAAACCTCGCAATTTTATAATATTTAACTTTCTTTTCTTTTTTATTGACATATAATGGGCATTATACAATTCAAACAGCATCATAATATCAGAATCCAATTTAAAAGCAGGTATTCTGGGGAATTTGGGCCAAAAAGATTCAGATATTATAAACAAATTTACAAGAGGTCGATACTAAAAAATTATTAATTTAAACAATTATTAACACTTACATTGTCCATGTATTGCCATGCATGGTCCCAATTCAATATTCGAGTGTCAGCCGTGGCTGAATCCATTATATTCATAATTTGGTTTGAAATAATCATGGATTGATCCACATCCGTCAACATTACTGAGCTTTTTTGAAAATGCTTCTCTCCATATTTAAGACTTAGCAAGGTTAAAATTTCAAAATCATCTCTCTTTTCATATGTCAATTGAGTAGTCAATCTGTCTGCCATGGAATATCTATATTCTTTCAAAAACAATTCTAAAGATCCAAAAATGTACATTAAAGAATCAAAAATATCCACATTGACCAAATCATTATTATACCCCGTATAAGATTTGGGCAGTTTGTGGTCTTTGTAACTTTTATGGCATAATACTACAAACTCTGCCAAATCACAATCATTATCTTCTACGTCTTCATCATCACCATCCAGAGGCACTTCTTGATGCTTATCTCTTAAATAATGGTAATCTATATTTTTTACATTGTACAATTCCCGACACGACAAAACGTCCATCTTGAAAATTAAATCGTCCAATTTAAGACTAGCAATTAAGCGTTCGTCACATCTGGGGTTTGCGGTCCAAAGAGAAGTTCCTCTATATTCATTCGTGCTTTTTTTGAGATTTATAGAATAGTTGTTGATACAATTATCGTTTGATCCAGAAGTGTAACCAGTGGATTTACATCTAACGATATAATTCAATTCTTTGCGTAGTTCGTTGAAAGTATGGTCATCAAATAGGGAATCTATTATGGCCTGTATACTATCAGATCTCATTCTAATGTATTTACGAACCGGTTCAAACGTCAAGTTTAATAGAATACCCGTGGGGTCCAGAATGGAAAAGACTTTTGTTGCTCGAACAAAAAAGTTAATTATACATTTTGTAGATACTCCTGGTTTAAGATACTTTTCAGACACATTTTTTCTGAATGAAACAATATTTTTATTTTCCAACCAACTCATTTCGACCATATATTTCAAGTCTGTCACTGATTGTATTGATGCTGGGTAATTGTTGATAAGTTTCAATATTTCATCACTATGCATGCACGTTGAAAAGATTTCTTTGAATGTAATCAACTTGTTTATGTACTTTTCTTTTTCAATCATTTTTTTGCAGTTTTTATGATTCATATATAATACGTTTAAAAAGGTTGACATGATATTTTGAACCATTTCGTTAGTTTCTTTGTAGATTTTTGAATATTTAATAATTTCTACAAAACACCAGTTACGATGTGTCATAAAAATATGTCGTAGCACGATACTATTCCAAACGGTTCCCAAACCCAACCAATGAATAATGGCGTTTGTTTTTAGAAAAATGTCATATTTTCGACATGAATACTTGTGTCTTTTCATTTTGATCTTATGAATTCTGAAAAAAAGATCATAAAATCCATAAAACAGTATACAAACTTGATTAGTTCGCAGGCGACTGAAAAGAGCCCCAGTTAGTGAAATTCTAGCATTTTCGCAAATTCCTTCTTGTGATAATCCAAATTGAGCTAACTTGGGCCAAATTTTTAATTTATGCCTTGTAAACAGTTTGTTGCATAAATCGAGCCATTTAACAAAATTGTTCACCAAGTACCTTTCTACTTTATTTGAAAAAATAGGAAACTCGTAGGTTTTTCTTAGTCTTTGTCCAAAAATATAAAAAAGCGTTTGATTAGAATGTGTTGGGAGTGAAAAATTAACCAAAGTTTCGCCATGTTTTTGGAGATGATGGCGGTTATTAGCAATCATTTCTTCAAGGGCTTTTACACACGGTTGAATCACTTGAATATGAAAAATGTCAAAGTAATGTTGATAAAGAAGGTTTAAACGATTTTTAGCGTAATGGATTGACTTGATTGCAATTTCTTTTTTCGTTTCGATGTTTATTACTTGATGTAAAGTTTCGTCCACCTCCGTTAATGAACCCATAGAGAGTATGTAATTCATGAAATGTTTGTCGACGCATATTGCTTCAAAATCGATTAAAACCTCATCAAAGTCAAATGGCTAAATGTAATAGTTTTTAAGCTTGTAAAAATACCTACCTGACTAGAAAAAATTTGGTTCGTCACTTTGATAAAACTAGCCAACGATATACGACATACATTTTCGTCAAAAATGTCCATTTATCAAAAAATAGCGCTAAAAATAAAGTTGTTGTTATAACGATTGTTCAATAAATTAAATCGAGTTATATGTTTTATATCAAGTAATATTTTATATTTTATATTTTAAATTATCTTCTAGAAACTTTGATACATTTCGACATTACTATTTTAGAAAGTTTAAAATACACTTTCCCACGTTTTTCTTTCCGTTTGTTGCAGCTACTCTCATTTACATAGATTACAAGAGTGAAAAATCTACAAAAGTTGATGGTCGTGTGCATGATAAGTTTTATATTTATTTTTTAGAGGTCAAAAGGTGATGTTGGATTTTTATGTGGAATGGTTGCTTTTTCTGGTCTCGTTATAGGCGTGGAATATGTGAGACGAAAATGGTCTTGGAATATAGACAAGGACTATCGTGATTATTATAACAAAAGTAACATGTTTAAAAGAAATATTCCTAACGATCAAGATGCTTGGAAATATTGACGTAAAAAATAAATTTTGTATTAACTTTTTGAATTTTTTGAATTTTTTTGAAAATACTACAGAAACTACTTGACTCTAAATTTCAATTTGAAATTGGAATTGTAAATTTCTGAACAAAGGAAGTATTTTATTTATAAAGTGAATGGATCAATATCATTTCAAACATGGAGTCAAAATGGATCAATGCGTCCCTCAACCAATCTCAATGTTGCGTTGATATTTCAGTTATTTTCCAAATAAGCATTTATATTTATGTCGAAACGTTACGACAATATTACAAGAACTAATCACGGGAGGCTTACAAGTACAAGTCAATTTAACCGTCAAATGAAAGATTCAGAAAGTTCTACTAATGATTTCCAAGTTGATATTTCATCAAAAGCGTCATCGGATTTGTCCGTCTCAGAATTGAACCTCCTTAAAAGTAAAGTAAACGATTTCGTTGTCGATCTAGAAGATTATTTATACCAGAGTCTCGATGAGTATGTGAGAATTTATCATAAAGTATTGAAAAGAGGTATAAAAAAAATTTTTAAATTGTTTTAAAATTGTTTTAGAATTATATTTAACCGATTGGATAGAGTACAAATTTCAAATTATTGGTGAAATTGCCTATCAATTCGAAAGAGCCTTTCTGAAACATGTTTTTCAAGACAATTATATTCTCAACTATGGGGTTTGTTTGGCCAATATAGAAGACCTCATTAAAGATAACAGAAACTTTAAACTAAACTGCCTCCCTACAACGTTAAATTTTAATGATATAAATAACGACAATAGTGAAATACTAAACTTTTCGACGCTGAAAAGCACCAAAAAGTCATCGGGTTACATCAGTGAAAATTATAAACAGATTAATCTCAAAAAAAATTATATGCAATTAAGCATTCGTCTTGAATCTATGGGATATATAAAAAATGAACATGATAAATATTCTTGTAAAGTTATTAATCGTTTTGGAATATTAAGCAACAGACTATACGAAAAGTTTATAGAAATCGAATCGGATCAACTAAATTGTTTAATTTTCAAAATTTTACCCAGAGTGCACTTGAAAAGAATTTCTGTTCTCTTTAAATGTCTTAAATATATTAAAAAAACGAGCGAAACAAGAGTATTATTCCAATAAAAAAAAGTATTATATATATTTTAATTACAACTTAAAAATTTTCCGGTAAATGAGGACTAGATTTGTGAAATATTTCTTCTGCAGCACTCCTCAAAAAATCTGCCTGATAATGATCCGCTTGATTCTCAACATTTCTCTTTGGTTTCGAACCAATAGTCCCAAAATTAGGGTCATTCTTTTTTACATTTCGCATTCGAGATCTCGACCTAGCTCGCGAAAAATTTCCAATATCCATATTAGATTCGTCGTCGCGATAGCTGTCGGTAGATTCTGGCTGAAACATGGATAAAAGGTTAAAATTTTCAATTGTATCAAAGTTGTTTTTTTCTACATCTCGTGAAAGCAACAAAGGTATAGAATCTGAACGTCTGTTGGCCTTTTTTGGACTATCAAAAACGTTTATATTCTTTACGTCAGGCTCAAGCTTTTTGTAATCGTTATTGTCATTTAAACTCGACGTATGACTCACAAAAAAAGACTTAAAGTCGCCTGCGGACTTGTAAGTATTTTCTGGATCAGTCTTTTTAAACGTTGAGTATTTATTATCAATTAATCGTTGATTCCAACTGTCGTAATTATTGTTGGAAAATGAAAAATTTTCGACCATTGATTTCATACTATTGATTGTGGTAGGTATCGGTTTGGAGTCGTACATTAAAAAGCTGCTGTTTGGATTCTGACAAGTGTCATCTAAATTTTGCGCTACAGAATTTTTTCTAGAAGTGGATTTCAACTCAAATTGATTAAGATTTCTGGAGCCTCTTATACTACCAAAACTTTTACTGTTGGCGGCGAGATTATTAATATTGGAACGTATAGAAGCATTTCTTTCGGATATTTGAGTGAGATATAGTTTCGATGAGATACTATCCCGTCTTATGAGAGATTGTGTTTTTCTACGATTTGATTTACAATATGCCAAGATTCCTATTACGACAAGTAATAGACCCAGAAGTATGAATGTTGATATTCCATAACCCATGGCATACTTTGAGTATCCAAATTCAACATAAGGATCTGTAAATATCATGTTAATAATTTTTACGTAGAAATATTACCTTTTTCACATATGAAGGGCAATAAAATGAAACAATTGTGCTCCTTCAACTCATATCCATCTACAACAAAACATTTACCAGAGTTTATTCCTCTTCTCGGTTTGCTCCAAATCATAGTCTGTTTTCTGGTATAAGTGGCCGCCAATTCTCTGAAAAAATTAATTGTACTCCAATCTCTGCCGTCGGCCAGCTTTGAGTGCTGATTCTTGCAATATCCAACAGCTCCAGCAAACGTAGCCACTCCTCCCATGAAAATGAAACATCTATTTTGAAACCTTCTCCATCCCAAAATGCATCTCCCTTCGATCAATGTCTTATTAGACGCATAATATGGTACATAATCAACTTGGATGAGAAATCGATCATCCTTTCTATCCCACACCCTTCCATCAACAAAACTCTTGGAAGACTCTCCCCAGTAATTATTGGTAGCTAAAATGGTAGGATAACGTTGGTTTCTGTATATTGTTCGATTTGTCGTAACGAGTTCAAAAAAATTCTTTCGATTTACAAAATAATTGTATTCCAAATGATGTTGAGGAGTGTCCATAAAAAAAGTGGTATGGAAAGGACCTGTGGCAATGTTTTCATAAAAAGAAGACCAAACAAATTTCTGTCGAATAGGAGAATGTTCGCTGATGGAACAATTTACAATTGATCTTGCAATATTTGAAACTACGACATTATAACTGAAAATTAACGACACGTTCCTGATTAAAATCAAATCTCTCTCAAAAGCTTTATTCTGACTAATATAATTCATTGAAAAGAAGTAATTTGAAAAAGTAGATCCATGTAAATGTAAAACCCTGCCGTTTACGTTGTTGCTCCAATTGTTGAAAGAAATATTGGCTACGAGGAAAGAAGTGGATTCCGGTCTCGTGTAAATATTCAACCCTCCTCCAGCATTGCTATGAATACAATTTCCACTAATGTCGAAACTTTCCACATTTTCAACGTCCAAACTCAGCAAATTTTGCATGGAAGAATTGAAAAAGGAAAAAGAAAAACCACTGTTCAAAATACTATTAAATCGAAAAGCCAAATTTGTCCCGATAGAACCGATACTGGTAAAGAGAAAGGCTGAGGGAGAATCATTGTTAGTAAAGGAGCAATTTTCAATTTTATGCATCTGGTAATAATTTTTAACTAGAGAATGAACACTACGACTATCGACAGTAGAAATTTCCACTATAAACCCGTAATTCTGCGTGTTTGGAGCGGTTTGGACCCTAATAGATATGGTGTCGTTCAAGGGTCTACTAGTTATGACAATTGATTTAAATAGAGTATTATTTTTTGAATCCACAAATCCTAAATAGTTTGTGGTATTTATTCGATCATTGGAATAAAAATCAACCCTATTCACAAAGGCATTCACGTTTATAGGCATATTGAGGTGAATGAATTTTACCACCACTTTTCCTCCTTGTTGAATGTTTCTAAAAGTGTGAAAACAGTCGATAAATGAATCTCTCGCTGAAAATGATACAATCTTGTAGTTTAAAACGAGACTCATACGTTCAGTTGCACATATTTGAGTGAATACTGGTTTAGGGAATTTCCCTTGTATGGTTTCTTGTAAGGAATATAGAGAATTTTTTAAAATTTCTACATTCTCCTCCCTTTTATAATTATTCCTTATCATGTTGGTCGACAATTCTGATGCATCGTAAATCTCCACAACTGGAGAAAATCCTTGAATGAGACTCATTTGCAAACCATACAATTTCACCGGCATCAACGGTAACATTGACGAAACAGCTCCAGAAAGACATTTTAAAATCGCCACATTGGAGAAATCGACCGACTGTCTAACTGCTTCGATTGCAGAACAATGTCTGTTGTAGCAGTTGCCGGCATATTGAATCACTGCATGTTCCATGAACGACCGATGGTAATTAATTCTAGGGCGCATATAATTGGCATCAACGTCGTTGGGGGGTAAATGTAAAATACCACCCCAATTTACGCTATTTTCTTGTTCCAAATTCCTTGAAATTCTCAACATATTTAACATTTTCCTATAAATTTTCCAATTTCCCAAACTCTGTGAAGGGGAATGAGTTTTGTTTATTTGTCGAAATTCTTCATCTGATAAGGGCGAGTTTCCATTCATTTTATGGAAACATTGAATCACTTTATATTTTTTATGCTTCATACAATGTTCAATGTCGGTATTGTACTCTATTGAGCAATCTGATAAAGTGTTTTCTTTGCCAGAACATTTATAACGATGTCTCTGGAAAAACTCTTGGTTTTTTCTATGCATCGCTAAATAACCGAGAGAAAAAACGTCAAAGTATTCATTTTCAGTGACGTAAATATAAGGAGAAATTCCAAACCCCATTTGTCTACACACTACTTGGGCTTCCAAACGTCCGAAAGTATCGTCGCAAATTAAAGTCCAGTCTAATAGAGTTTTGTTGTAAATTTGAACAAATCCTCGACCGTCAGAAAGAGACATGTTGTGTGACACTAATCTAATCATATTGTGCGCATCAACAACTTGTTCTTCCTCTCTAGCATTGATAATATTTTTTTCCGCCAAACTTGTAACAAATTCATCAAATGATTCAGTCTTGGGATTTTTCAATCTACTAAAAAGAATTTTATCATGCTCACTACCTTCCACCATCATGAAACCAAAAGACACAATTTTTACACCAGGATTTAACAATATTGTACATCCAGGTTCTACTGTGAATGCAACGAGAGGCATAATAGTCACATCTTCCATAAATATGTATGGTTTATTTCTTTTTACTAAAGTTGTCTTTTCCCAAATTGTCCCAGCCATGTAGAGATCATTAATATTAAAAGATGAACTTTTTCTAAACCGTTCAATGTTTTTTGGAAAATGATCATTAAAATGTGATTGTAACTGTAAGAATTTAGATTTTGACATTACTGTATCCAAAAAATCACCAGAATGGATCCACTCTTTTAAAACACTCCAGAATCCATTATTGTGAATAATTTGCATTGGAATTACATTAATTTGACTAAATGCAGCACCCCCTCGTCTAAATCCGAGAAGTCTACCTTTCACGTAATTTTCCACTAAATTATTATTGAACGTCGACACAACACCTAATGTATTGTCAAATTGACTCATCATGCCCCAGTAATTTCTTGCTGCATTCACTTTGACAAGTTTATCAAAATTGGCATAGTCTGGATATGATTCACCTTTTCCAAACGCTACCAGGTCAAAATTAAATCCATTATCAACGAAAATATTATCGTGGATACTGACATTATAAATACCGTCGAGAAACACTGTGGATGTTGAAAAACGCCATCCTCGGGATATTGAGTCATTCCACGAATTTCCAAATTCTCTTATATAATGAGTGTTATAGATGAATAAATTGTTCAAAATTGTTTGTACTTTTATGGAATTTTGAAAAGTGTCATATGGGAAATTTTCAAAAAAGGCAGTTTCGATTAATCTAAAGCCACTGTTTTCAACTACATAATTACCATTTATCCAAAAACTCTTTATTGTTCCTTTGAGATTAATAAGACTAGAAAATGATGCATTGTTTTTTAATAGAGTGTTATTTATAAAAACAAAATGCCCATGAAAATCAGATACTTTGACGGAAAAATATTCATTGCTTCTAAAGATGTTATTTTCAACGATAACAGTGTTGTCCAAGACGTCTCCGTTATCAGAATCGTAGTATGGAAAATTAAGTGATATGCCCCCAGTGTTGCTCATAAAATTACAATCTGCGAGTTGTAATTTAATCGCATCTGAACGTTGACCATATCCACTCCTTTTTGACACAGAATTGTTATTTATCATAATTATATCATCAGGGGCGTAATTGTTTACAAAAGAGCAATTATTTATAGATATGGAAAAATTAGACTCTCGGACGTTTCGGTAGTAGCCTGAAGTGTAAAAAAGTGGAGATTGGTCTTTAAATTTCACTGCTGAGTTTCTAAATAACTTATTCAAATTGAAATTAAAAATATTAAAATTACATTGGCTCGATATTTCTTCTTCTCGTATACATGTCATTAAAAGTCTCGAAACTATGAATTATCAAACTACCTTCATTTCCCTCAAACCTACAATCGTCAATTTTCAAATCCATCTCACTTGAAACATGTTTATATCTGCCTGTCGAAAATCCCAAGAGATTCTCGTCCGTAACAGCAACTTGCATATTAATACTCGCTTGCTTATTTTCAATAAAAGAACAATTAGTTAAATTCCAAATACCGACCTCTGTATTTTGGTAGATTGATGTAATACTGACCAAAAACCTAAAATCGTGCATAATGGGATTCTTGACAATCAGATAAAAAGAGGCACTTTCTGAAATGGTCGGAAACAAAACCATTGATTTGGTATCCACGAGAAAGAAATTGTCAGAGCTCTTTGAAAATTCGAGAAATGAAGAGTTTCTCATTAGCAATGACACGTCAAAATGGTTTCCGCGATAGTGCAATACTTCAACTTGCAATCTATGCAACTTTATAGTATCAAAAGACAGTCCATATATTGTAAATTGCTCACTCTTTTTAAAAAGGTGAGGGAACTGTTTAACTTTCAATTGAGAGTGTAAACCTTGAATCGTTAAATCACCTGAAGAATATTTCAAATAAACCACATCTCCACCAGCCAAATGAACCACGTTCGTTTTATAATTGTGAATAAACTGTTTTTCCTTGAAAAAGTCAATAGTATACGGTTCAAACAAATGTCTAGTATTCAAAAATATATTAAATCTTCTTGAAGGGGATTCGATTAAAGCATTTTTATTCTTCCACCAATCAAGAAAACGGTGAAAATTAAAAACTTTCATTTCCCAAGTAAAGCCTTGAGGCACTTTAGTCATGTTGACCAAAAGGGAATATTTAGCAATATTGTACACGTCAGTACCATCTAAAGAAACAGTTAACATTTTCCAGTGGTCAAATTTTATAATATTTGTCAATTTAACGGGAGGTACAACAAAATGATGAACTGTTGACGTTTTCTGTCCAATAAACTTACATTCTTGGAGACAAAAGGTAGCTCCATTAGTCAGCAAAATGGCATCATTATTATTTAAAAAATGTGATTCTTTAATACATTTTTTGAGTGTAGCATCCGATGAAAAAATAAAAACTGCCGTGTCTGTATTTTTAATAGAAGCGTTAACAATTGTATGAATATTGTTATCCATCCAAATAGCTGGGAATGCAGAATTGAGATTTGATACTTTAATATTTTTTACAACACTTTTTCGATTGAACGAAGAGAAAATTATCCCCTTCCAATAGTTAGAAACCAATCCCAAACATCTAAATGGAAATTGGTCCATTTCAGCTTTAGTTTTTACATTTTTTAAGTTTCGAGTTCCAATATTGATAACTCCATCAACATACATTCCTGCATTGGGTGCAAAATACATTTTTACGTCTCCGTCTATATACAACATGGACTTTTCTTCCACAACCACATCTTTATAAATGTAAAAAATGTCGATATCACTAGATAGTTTTTGTCGATTTTTTACAATCTTACCTCCAATGATAGCACATGAAACATTTAAATTATTCTTAAATTTTATAATTGAAAACATTCCACTGCTGTCTCGGTCATCCTTTATAAGCCAGTCGCCAGAGTAGTCTAAATATCTTAAAGAGGGAAAGTAATCAATGGTTGGTAAAGTATGGTCTATTCTATTATCCAAAATTCTACTAGAAATATTTTTATATGTATTGTTTGACCAATAATTGAATTTTGCGTCAATGGAGAATTTTCCTTCTCTGAATCTTGGATATGCTGCAATATCATAAGCTTCGGAGTAGGATTGAAAGTGGTTTTTATTAATCTTAAGGTTACCTAAATAATTAATTAAATTACAAATGCAAATATTTACCCGATCCGATCCACAATAATGAACAATCTCGATGCAGATATCTGTCAATATAACATAGTTCATAAGACAATGTAAAAGGATCCACTGAAAGCAAATGTTTGCTACCGAAATTACTATACAACCTATCAGAAACATCTTCAACTTTATCAAATTGCCCTCTACATAGAACTGAATTATCCAAGAATGAATTAAACTCTAAAGTAGCTTTCTGAAACTTGTGAGAGAATTGATCCAATACAACTACCATACCTCTATTGACGGTCAATCTATTATTCAAAAAATAATTTCCAGTTAAATGTAATAAACACGTTGGCATCGCATATCTGATGGTATACAAATAATTATCATTTTTAATATTCACGAGGCCGATAGAATTTTGTAAAAAAGTATTGTTGGATATGGTGGACACGGCATTATAAAGAGGTTCCAAATGTATTACAAAAAAATTTTCATTTTCTGTGAAAAATGGCATTGCCTTTTTACGTACTTTGTAGCCAATATTCACTCTGCCAATACTGTAATACGAATCTACGTTACTCCATTGTGACGTTGAGCCATTTTCTGTTTTCATCATATCGACATTCAATTGTTTTCGTTTTAATTTAGTTTTAAAAAACCTATTTCTTTCCATAATGGTATAGTCGATTTTAAAAGACTCTATCGTATTTAAAAGTTGACTGTTTGACATGTTATCCTCAATATAATTCTCAACTTGAGTACTGGTATTTTTAAAAACATTGTATGATATCGTCAAGTTCAAAAGAGGGAAATTAGTAAAATTATGACCCAGAGACGAAAAAAATGGATCGGAAAAGGTGGTATGAGAAGCAAAATATGACCAACTTGTTTGGAACAATTGTACTAGAATGTCTTGTTTGAAAATACCATTTATACTGTAATCGAGGCCCAATCCAGTCAATTTACAAAATTCCATGAATCGTCTCAGGGGATCTATCCATATTAAAGGTTTTATACGATATGGTGCATTTCTCCAACAAGAGTCTACTCTGATACCTTCAAAATTACCATCAAACTCACTACTATTAATCCCTAATTGGTGAATCCCCGAACAAAAGTTCCCTACCACAACAGCAGTATCTAAATTTCTTAAAAAGTAATTTTTGTACAGAAACGTTTGTTGCGCATTTCCGCTTGGTACATGGACCATATACTCCCTCTCAATACCCACAAAACTAACATTGATCCCAACTCCTACATTCTCAATAAATTTGTTGTTATACATTTCCACTTTTCCTCCAGAATAGGTTATATTAATACCATTCCCCCGATTTCTCAAAAAAGTACATTCGCCCACGAGCACTTGTCCAGCACCTCCATCAACCACGAATGCACCAGAATAACCAGCATTCGATAAAAACATAGTATTATAAACAAGCGCCACTCCTTTCACATTCCGTAAATACAAACCTCCCTCTAAATTTTTTTCAAATTGACTATTGATAATGTTCAACCCCGTATTTAACCTTTGTGTCTTTTTTGTGAATAAATAATCCGCCGTGAGCAAAATCGAAACAGAGACACAAGAAGAAAACCATGTACACCTTTCATACCTACTGGGGTATTTGGAACTAAATTCAATGTGTATGACGTTATATCTCGTAGAAATAACACTGGGAAGTGTATTGTTGTTCAACTTAAAAGACGCAATGACGGGACTTTTATTTGTATTTCCATCATAAAACGTAATGGATGAAGATGCATCATAGTCAATGTCCACCATTAAAAACGTGACTGAGATTAATTTATTGTATTCGGTGCTAAAAGTTTGGGAGCAGTTGAAAGTGGCGTAATCCAGTTGAGTGAAATGTTCATACGGAGGAGGACTGGCCACTAATAAAAGAGGATATACTTGCTCCATTGTGCTCGATTTTAAACAAAGACCATTCACTTTGTCAATGATGGGCCATCTGTAATCTTTTAGGGAAATCTTGCTCCCGTAGCCGCCGTTTGATTTAAAGGTTGAGTTTTCCAGAGAAACTAAACCCAGTCGAGATTGTATATAAAGGCCATTTCTGAAGGAATTTTGGACAGTTATGTTTTTTAATTCTACTTGTAGGACTATATCAAAGGCATGTATTCCTGACCCGGCACTATTATCAATGTAAACATGATTCATATTTGGCATGGTGGGACTAGCTTGCACTGCAGGTCTTCTTTTGTTGTTAATATCTATTCCAGCGTTTAAGATTTTTACGTGATGGAGAATTGAACTGGAGACAAGGTCGGTGGGGTTAGAGTACGCGGAAATTGAGGGTTCGACTTCTCTATTAAATTCTATCAGAAATTTGTTGTTAATGCTACTATTAAAAAAGGTTATACCACCCCAATGTGAGTGATGACTTTTGTACAAATCTTTATTTACCCCTTGAAAAGAAAGAGACGTTATTTCAGATGAACATGATATCCCCACAAATCTTTTATTCAAACATACCTTTTGAAAATTGCCAATATTATACACAAAGTCGGCACAGTTTTCTAAATTTGAGCAATTTGGAATGGTGGGGACTAAAACGCTCTCACGTTTAACATCATACTTGTCGAAGATTCTTCCATGGTAAAAGGATCCATGTTTATATCCCATTGAATTACACAAGAAATTGGACGTATCAATAGTCCAGTTTTTGTACGATCCAGTACATATAAAAGTCCATCTATTCTCTATCAGTATTTGTAAATTTCCACTATATTCATCATTTTCAGGAGAAGGTTCAGTTTCCAATTTAAAATGTTGTGAATGTTTACTGTTTTTTCCCAAAACATTATTAAAACTAGAGAAAATTATAGGTTCTGAAGACGTTCCTTCGGCTATTAAAGTGCCATTAACGATGATAGAGACACCTTTGTGAGCTTTCACTAAGACGCCCTTTTCAATGCGTAAAATTTCATCATTTGATATCAAGAGGTTTGATTCCAAAACAATAGGTGAGTTGGATTTTGTCCAAATAAAGGACGTTGGTTTCGTAGCTACATTTTTAGTATTTAAGAGAAAATGTATTACAATTATAAAATACAGGAGCATTTTACAAGAGACATGCATCAAATTTCCGTGAAATGTACACGATTTGTAATAAAATTTGCGTTTCACATTTCATACTTTTCTACTTTCGTCTCCATTACGGGAATTTGTAATGATATAAATTATTATGTCATGACTCGTTTCCTCACTACTCAAAATATATTCGTTTTGGATCAAGTGCAAATTTCACACTTGAATGACCGATATATTATTGATAATTAATAAAATTTATACATATATAAATTGTATAAATAAACTTTTAATCGCTTTAAATTTTTTAACATGACAACCAACTAATTATAAGCCGTTTATAAAATTTAAAAAAAATGGCTACTTCTTTGAGTATGCACGAATTGAATAATTTTGTAATTATTTTATTTAATGAAAACTGTAAACCCACTTTAGATTGTTTCACAGAGAAAAGCTTTTAATGCAGAGCGACGAAAATTTACTTTGAGTATGCGAGTTAAAGTGCGAAATTTCGAAAAGTTTATAAAAATATTTAACATTTTTATATTATTTCAGAAGAGAAAATTGCTCTACAAAGGCAGTCAAGTTGCAGAAGCAGATTGATGTTTTCAAAGTAAAATTTTATTTATAAATATTATTTTTAAATAATTTTAGTCTATAAATACGGACGAACTTGTAAAATATTGTCTTGCTAGTACCAGAAATAAAGAGGATTTGATAAAAAGTGTAATTTTATTTTTTTCTTTATTTATTGCTTTATAGTGCACTTTAAAAACATGTCAAATTGTGGCTTTGAAATTCTCAATTCTGCCAAAAATTAATACAATAGTAAAACAATTCAGAAGTCTTCACCTTGATTGGAAAGATTTGGCCAACTTTTGCGTATATAATGTTGGAGGTACCAGGCATGTGCGAAAAACTTTAATTGATCCAAAGTTGTCTGCTTTTTCTTTGATGGAAACTGAAGAAGAAATATTAAATACAGAACAAGTCAAATTGGCATTTTCTAAAAATAGTCAAGAAAAAATAGCACCAGACTGTATTCTTTCTGAAGGGTAATTTATAGTCATTTACAATTTTATATTTTAAATTTAGAAATGTTAAAAAAAATAACACTTTCAAAGATTACAACAAATTGATAGATAAAGCTCATCTAGCCCCTATAAACAAACAGACTGTTGTTGTGCCTTTGACACATATTTACAAAAGTAACAATGAAACATTAGAAAAAGTTATAAAAAATAAAAAAATTGACAATTTGTCTGTTCAAGATGCTGATTTGTTTACAATGGAGGAAGATGATTTTTCATTCAAATTAGTGGAAAATTTAAAGTATTTTTTAAATATTTTCTTAACGTAACTTTCGTGTAGAAAATTTTCTAAAGTTCCAACGACAAAATCAAATTTTGATAATAAAAATTATCACAAACCAACCACAAAGACTCGATATAAACCTACCGAGGATATGCATCCATCATGGACAGCAAAGAAACAATCACAAAAGGCTACAATTCAAAAATTCGCCGGTACGCGTATAGCTTTTGACGATTAATTAACATGTATACATAAAAATATTAGGTTATTTTCAGTATTACGACTTTCTCGCAAAATTGAATCATTTTATACGCTTTTATAAAGCAAATTCCATCGATCGAACCTATTTTCCAAAATTTTTTAAATAGTTTGAAATTTGCAGTAGAAATTATCATGTAGTCAATTTTCTCCATTTTCAAGTCGTAATTTGAATAATCTTTTATATCACTTTTGTCGTAAATCATATCATCTTCTAAAAAGCGAGAAACTCCGTTTTGTAGGACGTAATTGTCCATATGAACTAAATATTTTATAAATAGTATTGACTAATTTTCTACCCTTTTCTCGAATAGTTGTTTGGATTGTACTATTGTTAATTTTTCTCCAGTTTGCCAATTTTACTACCGCTTCCCCTCCAGGGTAATTATATATTCCTCTTATTACTCCTAGTCCAAGTAGGAAAAAACTGGACAAAATAACAATCACAAGTAAACACTTTTTGGCACATTTAAGTATCCCCGTTTTTTTATTTTTTCCAAAAAATAAGGCTACAATTTCAATATTTATGGGCAAAACGTAAATAACAAATCGTAGTTCCTTGTGAGGCACAAAAGAATATATAAAAATGTATAATGTATTAATCAGCCATATTTCTTTTTCCACAGATGTAGCGTCGAACATCAATCCCACCAATTTTAAAATTAAAGGTATCAGTAAAAGGCCCAACATTTTTGGAATGGCATTAGAAAAATACCATAAATAAGGCATAGTCCCCCATTCAACATTTTTATTTTTTATAATGTTGAAAATGAAAATATTTACTTCTGGAATAAGTCCCTTTTTCCAATAAAACGAATCCACCTCATATGACACGATTAAACACGTAGAAAAAGCAATAAGAGAATGTACAAAAAGGGGCTTTAACTTGTGTAAAAGGGGCCTTTTTAGCAAAAGCGCTAATGCATACAAAACAAACAACAATCCAATTTCGCATCTGAAGAATATCCCTGCTATGAAAAAGGACCAAACAAAAAGACAAATATTTTCCGTTTTAAATGCAGTTGTTCCAGTCAATATTAAAGGTAGAGCCATGAAATTGGAAAGAAATCGAGACGAATAATATACAGTGTAAAAATTAAACAAATAAAACAGCAGAAAAAAGCCTTTACAACCTACGACTACTTTTCTTGAATAGTACATTATTGATATTGTCGAAATTGTAAAGAGGACTATTCTCGAGATAATTAATGTCTCCAACTTGGAAATTTCATTTTCCGTTACCGAAAAGTATACATCCTTCAAAAAAATGACACATTTTGATAGCAACAATGTGGGTATGAAAGACCTTTCAACCGATCCTGGAAAGGTTACATGATCATACTAAAATTGTTTTAAAATAATTTTATATACAATTTATTTTTAATAATATACTTTCTCCAAATTATCTACCCCGTGATAAATGTGATCGTGTAAAGCTTGAACGTGAAAACTCTCCTCTACTTTATTATACGGACAAATGAAAATGAAAACAACTGAGATTACTGAATAAATTAAAAATATTATTTTTTCATTCAAATACATTTTAAATAAACAATTGTTTAAATTATAATTATTTGCAACCTTGTGAAGGTTTTTTTAGAATTTTAATAAAAAATAAAATTTCAATAACAAGTGTACACATTTTTATACGACAAACATTTCTAATTCATCGAGATGGGCTTTACTTTTGCTATTATTTTTCCATTCCATTTGGGGAGAATTTGATCGTCGTTGCATATTTTTTTAAAAACGGCACCAATTGAGGTATCAATACAATTTGTTTTGAAATAATATCTACACTAGTTTTAAAAAAAGATTAAATTAAAAATACGCATTTTTTCCCATTTGAACCTTCAATATCCCTCCATCGATCATTGATTTTTTGAAATCATAAAGAGTAAGACAGCTTTTATCGGAAATGTACTCATATGGAACATTATCATCTGAATAATAATAGACAATGATCGTATCTACTTTGTAATCGAGTAAATTCATATTGTCTCTTTTTCCAAGTAAATCTAATCTATCTGACCGCAGAGACATGTTTACAGGTTCATGTTGGGTGTGGTATTTGTGTCCATTATTGGAATAATTCTGTGTAAAAATATTTTGCTTTTCCATGAAACTAACTCCACTGTCAATAATCCCTGAAGCATCAAAACTAGTACCATTAGGGAGGAATTGATGACTATTGGAGTGCAGACGAAAGGCGCCATCTGATATAATGAATGAATCACTTTTTTTTGTAGGTTTATTGGTCATGTCGGAAAAGTGCCTCTTTCCATTGACAGTAGAACCTTCACGGCTCGCAATGTTTTTAGAATCGTCAAAATTGGAAGAAAAATGTTGGTCAAGCACCATGTTGGCGTCTTCATTGATGTTGGTTGTTGGTCTAATATTTAAGCGGCTGAGAGAGGCGTTTATGCTATATAGTTCGCTTCTACTCTAAAAAAATTGTTTAAATTTAAACATGATTAAATAAATGCTACCTTTCTAGCACTCACTTGGTCGTTTTTCTCGCACACAAATCGTTTTGGTACTTGTCCTCTCGGTAATAAAGGTGGCGGCTCATTATCAGATTCATTCTTCAGATAATCATTAAGTTTTTTAATGAGCTTTGTGGCGAATAGTTCAGGATCTTTTGAGGCCATACAGTATTTGGACATTTGAGTATTATTATCTTTTCTAAATGAAAAATAAATCAAAATTATTATAAATTTATAAACTGTAAAAATAAAATCAATTTAATGAAAAATTTTTATTAATTTTCTCAAATTTATTCGCACCTCTAACAATATGTTGTAAAAATCAAACTGACTTTACGGTAAACATGAAAAAGTTTACAATCTGAGCAATAAAAAACGGAATTATCAAAATAGCATGTCAAAAAATATTTATAATCACTGATCCTCAAATATATATAAACCAGTAATCCGTGCAACGGTATTATGAAATTAAATAATTTATACCGATTGTATAATTACCGACATATTTGATGTCACGTTAACCCTCTAATTACTACTGTCACAATAATTTATACAATTTAAATTGTAACCTTTATACCGTCTTGGCATGATATTAGTTTTTTCTAATATATTTACCTATGGATGGTCAAATTCGTATCACTAGTGACATTAAATTTGTTGAATGATGTGGCCAAATACGATGATCCATAGGGTTTTAGAAAAGAACCACTCCCTTGGTGTTTTGTAAAAGGATTTTTAAAATCTTTATTTTGTATCGTGGAACTACTTGACAAGACTGATTCGCTGGAATAATGCCGTTTGTTTCTGTCACCACTCTTGTAAATCTCCGATCCATGTTTCAAGTAATCTGAGCATTGTCTTTTATACATTTCAGATCTAATAAACTCGGGATAAACTTGCTCCTTTAGCCTCTTTTCCAAGCATCTTCTAGCTTTATCAAAACAATTTAAAAGGCTGTTCATTTTTGTTCTAGAATGCACTTGGTCGCTCATGTAATTCCCTTCAAGTCTAAAAGATTCGTCCAACGTTGATGTTGATCCTGGAGTAATTCCACGTTGATGCATTTTACTTTTTTCATTGTTAATGCTGTAATTGAGCTTTGAATCGCTTTCAAATTTACATTTTTCGAACGAAAGAGTAGACTGTGTAGCATTTAGTTCACTAGGTTTAATCCAAAAACTTATACCCTTTTCAATATCACTCCTTAAATGCTTGTTGAGGTTGATGGACTTTGACACTATAAACTCTCTGTAAATTTCAACTACTAAATGTCTTAGTTTTAAAGGTTGTTCTACATACACTTTAAGTCCATGGCATGCAGATACAAAGTCTACAACATCGCTGGCTTTTTTATGGATCATTTTATAATCTTCAATTTTCGGCGTGGAAAAAACCGGCGAGTTGATGGCTGAGAATTTGTTTTCAGAATATATACTGTCATTACAAAGACCAACGGCTTTATCTATAAACTTTTTAAACTGTTTGATTCCGTTGCTACATTCAGAAGAGTATAAAAGATAGTTGTATCCATTGGACCATTTTCTGGGATCTTCAGAGACATGTGCCATTTCAATTGTAGAAATTCTTTTCTGCAGCTAAAGTTCAAAGTTTAAATACATAAAGTTGTGTGATTCATAAATTATTTTAGCGATATATTATATTTTTCAAGTTTCAAATTTTGACATTTATGATTTATTATTACCGTGTGATCGATCAAACGAAATTGTACAATGAAAAGTTTTTAAAATGTTTGTAATTTAGTTGCAAATTATATTTAAAGATGATATCTGTAAATGGGTTCACATGAGATCAATTTGAGCTTTTAAAATTTAATAATTCCAAGAGTGAAAGTTGTTCAACTTCCAAAGGTTGTCATAGAGTAAAATAAACTTATCTTTAAATGAATTATTTTATCTCAAAAATTACCTTTTTTACGTTTAAATATCCCGTATATTGGGTATTTATGATTCTTTTTCACGATATGAGTTAAAGTGTATTACTGTCACACTTATTTATATGAAATTACAATCTATTGACAATACAACAACATTGTAATGACATACAAACATGTTAATGTATCTTGAAGCAAAATAGCGTCAAATGTCAAAGTAAAGCATTAATTATAATCCATTTTAAACTTTAAATACAAATATACATGAAAGGAAATGCGACATACATGAAATAATGTTTGCGATTGTCATTAGAGATAAGAGATGACCAATTTTACGCCTCAGAGCTTAGTTCACGACAAAACGGTTATAAAATAAATTATTAATTTTCGAATACAACGTCAACAATTAATCATCTATTTTCTCTTCTTTTTAGTCGCTTTTACTTTTTTAGTCGACGGTTGAGTTCTTGATTTTAACTGTGATATATTTTCAGATATTTTAACAAGTAGATCTTTTTCTAAGTAAAAAATTCTAAAAATTCAAAAAAAAATGAATCTACTTTTTTTGAATCTGTCGTCTAAAAATTCCCCCCCGTCATTTTTTATTTGTATCTTTACTCTACCGCGAAATTTATCGTCAAATACGTCCTTTTCTCGCGGATAAACCTTGTCGTGGCTAGTATAATTGAGCCCCAAGTCTTTAACAGATTGTACAATTTCATTTAATAGAGGGTTTTCAACACACTAATTGATTTTATAATTTTAAATTCTAAAATTAAAACAAACCAAGAGTTTATTGACAATGCGACCTTCATATAGCGTTTTTTCTTTGTTTATATATGCAGGATAAATAGAAATCCATCTTTTTATTATACAAAAAAATAATAAAATTGATAGAAAAATAACTACCTTTCTTCCTGAGAATAAGTATAATTGTCGATGGATAGTTTGATAAGCTTTTCTGTCATTTAATTTGAATAAGTTTTTAATTTTCTTGTTTTGACATTGTTGGATCTGCAAAATTATAGTTTATTTAGATTTAAAATTGTTACTATGGGAATTGTATAATTTAAAAAAACGAATATTTATAAAAAATATTAAAATATTAAAATATGAAAATTAAGCATGATTGTTAATAAAATCTTTAATTAACCATCTTGATACATCTAATTCCTCTTGTAAAAAAGCTGAAATCATGTGTAAATATTTACATGACTTGATTCTATGCGTTTGTAGATTTATTTTAAATATAAATGCTTAAGATTCTTAAGTTAAGAATAATGTTACGAAAATTAATTTTCCTTGAATTATTATTTACCTTCTTATTGTGTGCGAAATCTTCATCAGGCAATTGTTTAAAATGTTTAACATGTAACAAACAGCAATCCTGCACAGAATGCTCAGATGGCTATGGACTAAAAAGAAATAAACTGTTAAATAAAACAGTTTGTTTAAGTAATTTTTTTCAAATTTTATTATTTTTAAAAAGTTTAGAATGTGGGGAAGTTGATTACAACATATTATATTCTAAATGTAATGTATGTCGAACGAAAAAAAGACACATATCTGGCCAAACTGAAATTTTTTATTGCAAATTAAATTGTCATTCTACACATGGAGAAAATGAACAGCATAAATGCACTCGTAATAAAAAAAATTAATTTATAAAATTTTTTAAATTCTTTAGAATGTGGTAAAAGTTCATGTAAAGTTTGTCAGCCTAATGTTTACGACGACCGATCATGCAAATCAACATGTGACGCGTATATGGGGAAAAATCATAAATTTGTTTGCATTAGTAAATTTTGTATCCCTTAAAGGTTAATTTTAAAACTTTAGGTTGTTTAAACTCTTTTTCGAATAATAACGTATGTCAAGATTGCATTTCTTTGATGGGGGAAAATTGTTCAAGTAAATTTTTAATCATATTTTTGATAATTTTATGTAAAAATTAATATTATTAGTGAGTAAAATTCATTTAAAATGCCCAATTTGTATATCAGATAAAAATAGAATGTAATAAATAAATTTAATTAACATTTTAATATTTTTAATTATTTTTCTAAATTAGTATGTAACTTTGATGGAAAAATTTGAAAATTTTTTTAAATTTAAATTTAGTGCGTATAATACATATTTAAATATGGGATTTATAAAATATAATTTACAGTTAGTAATTTTTAAAAACAAAATTTTGTATTAATTGAATTAATTCACATCTAGTTAGTAATATAAATTATTTTTATTTAATTTTATTTATCAAAAAATCAGTTGGTAATAAATTAATAATAAATACATTTATTATCATTATTTTATTTTCCCAAATAGTCGGAAGTAAAAATTAATATATTAAAATTAAATTGTAATAATTTTTTTTTTCATCCTACCAGTTGGTTTTTAGAGATTATTTATAAATAATGTATTTATTTTAAAATGTACTCAATAGTCTGTAATTATTAATTGCGTTATTAACATGCTTTGTTAAAATAGCACAAATTTCTTAGTTTGGTGAATTGAGCCATTTAAGAAATGTCAAATTTATCACAAAATTTTACCTATAGTAACTGAGAATACAACAGGTGCTGTTACAGCACTGCTGTATTAGAAGTTGTCGATTCTGTAGTTGATTTGGCCGAGAGGAAATTATGAAGTTTAATATAATCATAATTTTAAAATCATCACTTTCCAAAAAAAAATCAAGGTGTCTAATAAAAATAATAATTATAATTTTTATGTTAGTTCAAATGATCCTACAAAAAAGAACAGAAAAAAAACAAACAATATAAAAGTATGAACAGATTCTTTCAGAAGGTCAAATATAAAACAACATAATGAATAATGGAAAGAGTAAAAAAATCTGCGCCAAAATGCATCGAATGAAGCTAAATGTAAAAACGTTTTTAAATTGCAATTAGAGAAATTTTTTAAAAATCCGAAAATTACTTGTAATATTTTTGATAACAAGACATTTGAAATAAGAAATATAAAAATTATAGATCAACTAGTTTTAGATATGTACTATGATGAATTTGAAAGACCCAGAAATGTGCATGTTGGAGAAATCTTTACATCAAATTATGACAAATAATCGGTTTATCCTCTTGAAATTTCATTTTACACTGTTAACATCAAGAATATTAAACAATTTAATTATATAACACAAGACTTAATTGCCTCCGGATTAACGTTTAATCAAACTGCCAAAGTAATAACACTTACGAGTAGAAAATTTAATTTAAACTCTGTATCTCAAGTATCGGAAATTGTAAGAAAAGCTGTAGCCTTGGATTTGGAGATGATATCACGTATGATGCAAAAATCTTGGACATATTCTATAAGATTTGACGTCTCCACAGATAATAGAGGAAATTCTGCACTCGATGTTCGAATTAGATTGCCTGTACATGAATATCGACATAGTGGATTTACATATGCTAGCCATTCCACTATCAGGTTCCCATACTGGAAGTGTAATGTATGAAGCAATTTCTAAGTTGTTCACAGCAATGGACGGCAATTGGAAATCCAAACTTATTGGAGGATCATCTGCTGGGTCCGCTAGTAATATGGATGAATATCAATGAACGTTATCATTGATTGTAAGAGACTGCTTGGAGGGTTTTTATAAGGTATGGTGCTGTTCTCGTCAATTTGATCTTTGTCGTGGTAAAATGTTAGGATAATTGGTTGAGTATGTAGAGGATGGGATTCGATCAATTTTATAACGTGCCAAGATTTAAAACAGTTGGATTTTTGTCAAGCTTATCGGATGGTTGAGAAGACAGCAGAAACTGCTTATGGACCAGTATCAATGGAAAATTGTTAACCAGATGTCCAAGATGATTTTAAAATCTGTATCTTCGGTCAATAATATAAAGCCAACAATAAATAATGGATCTGTTTTGATAACACCACCTCAAGCAACACCATTTACATTATTAAGGTTAAATGAAGTTGATTTGTGAACAGAGTAAGAGATTGCTAACAACATTAACTGACAGCGATGTAGACAAAATTTCAAGTGACATTAGGAAAATCCAATCCTGGAGTGTAATGGAATTGAAGTTTCCACATATTTTACGATTTTCGGCAGTATTGGCATCCGTAATGCCATGAACTTCCCGGATAGAGGCTGACTTTTCCATAATAAACATGGGACGTAATGAATACTGAACAAAACTGACCGATTTGTCCCTGAAAGGTATTTTACACTGTAAACAGATATGTAAAATGTTTAAATTATTAAAGATATTAAAGATATTTAAAGATTTAAAATTTTTATTTCCTAAATTTTTGTCAATTTCGGCCATTTATTCACGAATGATGATGTCTAAATATCTTCAACTTTTCGTTGTATGCATTTTTTAAGGTGTGCTATTTTGGCTAATTTAACAATTTTTTTGTGCTATTTTAACAAAACCTGGTTATTAGTAACTTATTACCAATTTATTATTATTTTAGTCTGTAATTTAAATATTAAAATTATTATTATAAAATTATTTAAAAATTAAATAGTCTCTTGTATTAAAAATATTCATATATTTTTGTCGATAACTTTTTATAAATTGTTTTAGCTGGTAAATTTGACATGTAATTAAAAAGTTTACATTTTTTATTAGTCAGTAATGATTTTAATTAAAAAAAATATTTAAAAAAATCCAGCAAGTAAAAAAAAATTATAATTATATAATCATGATATTTTTATTATAAACTTTATATCTATAGCTTGTAAAAAATTTAATTATAAATATCTAAAAAATATTAAAATTCCAAATAGTAAGTATATAATATTATAATTATCAATGATAATTAGTTATTAATAATAACTAATTTTTTTATTTCAGCGAGTATTCAGTTATTTTTAATTTATAATTTTTAGTCATATTTATAATTCAGTTTGTACATAATTTGTATACGTGTTTTGTAATTTTTTTAAATTTAAATTCGTAGATGGTTTTTTAAACTTTATATAATTTTTAAAAATATGGTAAAAACTTTTTTCAGCATGTAAGTTGCATTTTTGTATTAATTTATTATTTAAAAAATACTAATTACTATTAATATATATAATGTAGATCGAAGATTCCGTATTAATTAATTAATTTTTATAAAATTGTTAATAAAATGTATATTAAGAAGTTCCTAAATATAGTAATTAATTACTTACATTATAATACATAAAATGTACAATCTTTTTTTACAGTCGATATGAGTAATATTACAACAATAATAATGACTAAAAATTACTTTTTAACAAAACTTTTAGAGGGTATTTTGAAATAAAATACTGAGTCGATAAAAATTAAAAAATTAAAAAATTTCAGAATGTAAATTATAATTATAATCTAATATATAAAATTCTAGGCCTATTTTTGTCTGTGTGTTTGTGGTGTAACCACTTTTCTCAAAAACTAATAATCGTTCACTTTTAATATTAACACATTCAAAACTCAGTTTTTTCCGGCG
>JAUZND010051765.1:0-19367 GCA_034780555.1 Coelogynopora nodosa | reverse complement strand
CTCTCTCTCCTCTCTCTCTCTCTCTCTCTCTCTTTCTCTCTTTCTCTCTTTCTCTCTTTCTCTCTTTCTCTCTTTCTCTCTTTCTCTCCCCCATTCTTTCATCAATCCAAATTAAACACAAAATCGTATTTTTATTCAAAATAAATGTTCATGTAGGGAGGGCTACAATTGAAATCGAAAGGAATGTTTTCTTCATTACTTCATTGTCATTTCATTATTCTATATTCTGTTTATTTGATCAATATTATTGTCACCGTCCCTTCCTCCGCTCTATCCGCCCGCCTATCAAGGCAATTGAAGGAGGCCCAGAATCAGCTCAACAGCATCAAGAGGAGTCAACAGACTGACCGCAAGAAGCACGCACAGATGCTGGATGAGGCAAGACGTCGAGAGGAGAATGTCTCCGTGGACACCGAGCTATTCAAGGTCAGGAATACATATACCTTGTTCTGTTCAGACTTAAGTTCATTCGCTGATATTTTATTCATTATTATTTTATTTTTTTATGTCTAAAAAATATGCAATAATTTAAAACAACATTTTTAATAATAATTTTTTATATTATTCGGTAATATGTGCATAGTATTAGGCAATAATTTGTAATAATATTATATTATTTGACCTAATATGTGTTTAGAAAACCTATAATATTATTATAACTAAAAATTAAAATATATAAAAATTATGATTTAAAAATAGTTGTCTATAACAATAGAATACAAAACTACACCACACATAAAATATCCAATTAATGAATAATAACACTCTTTCATGTTGTATGACAAAATAATTTTGTTTTAAACTTGTTTTATCTTGCCATTTATGTAGTTAATAATAATTTTAATCATATTTATTATTAAATATAAACAATTCTTCAGTGTTGTTAAATGTTTGCTTAAAATACAGATTCTGTCATACTCAAATTTGTCGAAAGCATCCGGCATATTTTACACAACATAAATTACATGCATCACGTTTGTTTTTAATTAACATTGTTATCATCTGCATTTATTTATTGAGTTCTTTTATAGCTTAAAATGTTAAGATGTGTACTATATAAATTATTCAGACAGAATATAATCTGCAGTTGTTTTCTAATGCGAATCACAATGTAATGTTTTTTTTAGGTAAGAATTACTTTTAAACTTGCTTCTCGTAATTGATTCGAGCTGCGCATTGTTATGTGTTATAGCTGTAGATACTTAATTTTTTTAACGCAAAATTATATATGATACAACTCTGGAACAGTTTTATTCTTAAACATTTGGCTAGAGTTCTGTTATAGGCAGTGCATGTTTAGACTATATGGCTCGTTCGCAAAATTTGAGAGGCTTAGTCAACGTTTGTAATACGATAATTCCTTCATCGCCTTATGACAGAAAAGGCGATGTTTGTATATTGGCAGTGTATTGATTCCATTATTTTGTGTTATACTTTTGGCACTCTCAGTCTACAATGGAGGAGAAGGATGACAGAATCTGTGAGTTGGAGCAGGCTTTGAAGGAGAGCGTCAAGATTTCCGCTGAACGGGAACTTTTCTCACAGGAACGGGAAGATTTGGTTCGCCAACTGGAGCAACAGGTAACACAAACTATTTAATGTTTTTTTATTAGTTTAGAATTGTTTTTAAAGTGTTATATGTGTCAGTATATATACAATAAAATATAGCATATTTTAGCAAAAATGTAATCTTCTATATGCTTATATAATGTGAAATAAGTAAGTGTGTTTTGTATTATTTTTGTATAGTGGAAATGAGTCCAGTTTTTAAATGTGTATGTGTATTATGTGTATAAAATAGAATTTGGAATAATTTTTTGAAAATAATTATTAAGTGAAAAGTATATTATTGCTATATTGTGTTATTGTCAGTCTAATCAATATTTGAATAATGTTACTGTATAACAAAATGTACTGCTGAATTGAATTCTTTGACTGCAGCCGTCATATATAACATGACTGTAATTATACAATCTCGACTATGCCACCATCACAGACGCAATGCGTTTTATCTCCCTTTAGAAATACGAGTTTAGTTTTCAATCCTGCTTCTGTTACTTGTTTAGAAAAATACTAAACGAGTCGACTGTTTCAAATTCTAGCTATGAAAGGGCTTGAATTGAAATCGTGTCTTAATTACCCGACAGTAGAAATGGCATGTGGACTTTGATTGTTGCAGCTTCATAATAATATATATGTAAATTAATATACTATCATTTATAATAGTTGTCATGTATGAATAGTTTTCGTTATATTTAATTAATTTGCAGAATGAGTACTGTTTATATATTATGTTACATAATATTAGTTGCTTCATATTTCTTTGTCAAATATAATTTTAAATTACTCCGATCATTTTTTTTACAAAATGAGTGCCTTATCAATATTTTAAAATTATAATCCTCCTAACTGAAAATTGTAAAGGTTTTTCTAAAAATAAACTTTTTCCTCATTCTTATAGTACAATTAATTAAACAGCAGGCATTTTATGCATGCCTCTTGTAGCACCATGGTTGTGCTTATAATGTTATTTTTTGGTTTATAGTACAATGCAATATTATATAAGTGCATCACCATTTCACTCATTTATTAAGAATTGAAATTTGATTTCGATATTTGAAATAATAGAAATAACTAACGTGTAGTCACGTTTTCTAATTCACCTATTATTATTAATAATTATAATCACAAACAAGATATTTAATGAAAAATATTTTATAATCATCTTTAATCTCTATTTAGATATTTTCATATGAGTAGTATGGAAAGCTCTTTTAACAGATGACGTCATCATTCACGTGACTAAATGATTGGTGCTGATGTTCATACTGATTCATACGTTAAAACACTAAAGCATTTTAATTTATTTTATTTTATTATGCATGTGAAAGTTTTATAAAATTATATTATTTCTATAAATTATTAGCAATTTGTGACGGTATTTAACTTTAGTTTATTTAATATTATTATTTTTATATTAAAGTTGTTTACTGAAAAAATATTTATCTAAGCGTAACACAATGTTTTGTGTCGCTTTTTAAAAAGTTATATTTTGTGTATAATATATATTTTCTTAAAAATTTTTATAATTCATTTTGAATAGTGGTAACAACTATGTTTAATTAAAAACGATTTACATTTTGAAAGTTATATAATCAATTGTATCAAACAGTATTAAGAGCTGCTAAATAAAATACGGGTGGTGTATTTGCAATTTACGTAAAAATAATGTATCATTTTGATCAAAAATGCACCTTCCATATTATCATAAAGCTATATCATTAAACTAAAACATTTAAAAGAAAGATGTTCTTACTATTGTCATATGATTACTATCATCTCATTTCCTTTACTTACTTCTATTTCCATCACCATGGCAACAACAGCTCTATTCAGGATCGCACAGTGTAGAATCCACGGTACCTACCCACTTCTATTAATTATGAATCTGATCGGATTTAACACCGCTTCCACAGTTTGCATCCCTTTTTGTTCCTAGCACGATCTTTGTCGTAGACTTATTTTAGAGGCTTCGGGTTAACATTGCGATTTAATAAAGCCTCCTTACAAATTCAATTTTGTAATCTAAATATTTCTTCAAAAAAAACTTGTTTTGGAAAATTCGTAATTATTTTAAATAAATATAAATCAAGTATGATGTACCTTTCATTTATTTATTATAACTCATTATGCAATATGTTTTATACTTATTTTAAATGCATGGGTTGTGTTGACAGGTACAAACTTTATTGTATACATACAGTATGTATTTTCCAATAATTTATTTACTAACTCCTTAGCTCCGTAGTGTCGAATTAGATATCAAAACCCTTGACAATTTAAATTTTCCCAGAAAAAAATTCACTGATTATGCCTGTGCTCATTTAAGTCGCACAAAAAATATTTATATTATAATTGTTCTATTAACAGAAAATTGGCCAAGGGTGGGTGTGGTGGCATAAAAATGGCACATATTTTGTTTCATCATCTGTAGTACAAAAATGTTGTATCCGATTATACTGAAATTTTTAAATACAAATTAAAAATCGAATTGACGTATTTTTTAAATATTAAGAATAATCTTACAAACTATTTGATATTTGATATTGAAAATTTGCTAATATATTTACTGAAACCACTTTAAACATATTTTAATAGTATAAACATCCATTCTATGTTTTAATTAGTATCATATAATATACATAAACTATATTAAAATCAATGCATATTTTTTACAAAAAAAAAATAATTGCAATCACTAATTTTTTGCATAATGCTAAACAGTATGTGGATTTAATGTTACAAACATATTATTTTAATAATTAAAATGTTTATTTTTTGATGAGATATTATCAAAAGGCAAAACACTTGACTTTACACAAATAAATGACGCCTTTGACTTAAACCACTGGACAATTTTTTTTCATTTTTTTTAATGTTTAATTTAATTTTTAATGTGGCCACCGTGTTAAAATTTAAAAAGTAATTGTAATACTTTTTGGATTACATTTTTATCTTCTCCCATTCTGGCTGTTTTTCGACGATTTTGTCGTTTGACTGTTCTGCTGTTAATATTAGCTACTTTCAATAATAAATTCATAAACAATTTTCACTTTTAAGTCGGAAGTTTCAAGTTATGTTTAAGAAAGTGTTTCAATATACAAATGTTTCATATCTACTCAACATGTAACTCATGATAATAATTATATTTCATTATTTAGCATTCTTAATATTGTATTGCTGCGAAATATATTCTAATTTTTCCCTCTTTTTTTTTAAAATATATAAACGATGTCAACATTTTTATGATCTGTTATCATAATTTAGTTAATAATTAATTCTCTGAATAATAATAAAATATTGTTTCATATATTTTTAGGATTCAGCATTAAAATTTTCCTATATCCTGTATTTACAATCGTATTATAATTGTTGTATAACTGTTACTAGACATAACAAACTACTGTAGTTAAATAGCCTAGTTAGTGTTTTACAGTTTAGAATATATTTTGTTTAACAGCTTGCCCGTACTATTTTCAAAAGGTGATATTAAGTATCTTATTAAACCGCTGCTTTATTCAGATCAATAAATTTAGCATATTGACCTAATTGTTATACGCTTTTGATTTTCAAATAATATTTATTAATATTGTAAAAAAATGGTATAATAATTTTTTAAACAAAAAAATCGTTGTGTGAGTTTTTATCGATACATGTATAATAAAATTAATATATATTTCAATAAAATTTCATTTTAATTTTGTCTTTTTTTATTGAACAAATTTAAACGATCAATTTGGACGATTGTATAAGTTTAGTATTTTAATATATTTTTAATTTACTAGTTTATTAATTTCTTAAAGTTGTTTATTATACATGTGATCCTTTACAGCAGCTATCGATTAAGAACTACCTAACGATTCAGCTATAAATTTCCCTATTTATATGTTTACATTGTACTATATAATATATGTATAAATTGATTTATATATATTTAATAATTGCATGTGCGTATTAGATTTATTAACTGTGGAGTGTTTCTGCTACTTCATTTTTAAAATGAATAGTTTATACCAACAAAAGAGTACTTTGAAAAAAACATTTTGTGCTTAAAAGATGTCTACTAGTCTGTTACATGAATTTGTTATCAGTCATTCGAAGAGCATAAATTATTTATTTGAAAATATTTTATCAATTTTTTTAAAAACTTTGTCAAAGTCATTTTTTTACTTTGATATACCTATTTTAGTCTTTCCGATATAATTTTTATTTGAATAAGAGATCAATAAAAAATCAATTTATTTAACTACAAACGTCCGTTCATAATTTTTTTTCCATTTAGTGTTAATAGTAATTAATAAATAACTATATAAAATTCTATAAATGACTTATATTTTACATTCATGTTTTAATAATTTAAAATAAATTTAAATAAATGTACAGTCATCAATTTCGATTTTGCTACACTCGAAGGATATTATGTAATAATGGTATACTGTCGATAATATTATGTGATAAGATGATAATATATTTATTTTCAGAAATGTAAGATTTCATTCATTACATAATTAAATGCATACAAATTGTGCATTATAATTATACACCTGTAATATGCTGTTTGTAATTCGTCAACTACGTGTAATGATCTCAAAGCGGTTGATTATATATAAATTGTGGTTGCTATTCTATATATATAAAAAATATTGATTTTTCAAATTAATATCGCTTGTCAATTACTGCGTATCACTAAATATTTGTACTGCAGAGTCTAACTAAAATATTATAATAATTAAGTATAATATAAATCAATAACTCCACTGAATATCGATCCGCACAAACTCACACTCTCCTTTCTCGGTCGCCTCCTGCCAGATCATGGAACAGCGCCAGTCAGTGGAGCAGCTGCAGCGTGAGCGGATTAGTCTGCGGACCCAACTGTCATCGGCCCAGGAGGAACTCAGGGACAAGGAAGCTCAGCTCAAAACTCTGGAGACTGAGTGTGTAAGTTTCCTCCACTCCCACTCCGCCTCCCATCCCCTCCCTTCGTGGTATAATAATGGTAGATGTTTTTTGAAAACATAGTCTGTACGACTGGAAATAAAAACAGCATGATCAAAAGACAAAGGAGTTATTACATTTATAAAATGAACTAACATCAGAGCTGTGTATTAACATTTATAATCGATGAACAAAAGGAAATTGACATTTATAATTGTATTTTAGAGTAGTATCGTTAATGAAAGATTTTATGTGACCACAGATGTGTCATATTTAAATAATATTAAATTATGACGTAACATTACTATTATTTTGTAAAAAAATATAGTTTGTTTTATTTCAATTTATAAATATATAGCTATATGACCAGATACAAAAAGATATACCAGCAGTGAGTTTCATTCTCTGTTGGAACCTATAACAATCGGATGCCACAAATAAAAATATGTTAAGATAAATTTAGAAACAGTTTTAAACATTTTGCTTTATTGTTTCCCTTTCCCCCATTTCTCTCCATTAAAAGATTGGAACAGTTATCTTCTTTAATCGGAATTACTGTCTGAGCAAGCTGGTTTTTCATCATATTGGGGGGAAATTGGGTAAGATTATCCCGTTAAGATGGTTCATTTGGGAATTACAAAAATATATGGATATAAGAATATAGTCTCAAAATCAAATCAATATACTGATATAATTAAATAAGTGTTTAACATGTTCCAGCCAGTTGAGTCTAACAGATTAATTCCCAAGCGATTTTTTTCTAAATATCACAAAATTATTATTTTTAAATTGTTGCCGTCAAGAGAGGAAGAAAAAATCAAATGATTTGTTTCTTTTTATAAATTATAATTATATAAAAAATAGATTTGAAGGCTTTATTAAACAATAATAAATAATATTTATAGATGTGATGTTATAATGTAAACGTCATACAAGATATACTTAAATAATTTTACTAAATGAATTAATTAATGGTTAAAACTTTTTCATATTTGTCGAAAATTCTCTCAAATTATATTACATTATTCTGCTATTCAACGGATTTTTAATTTCTTAAATATTTAATATATATTTATATATGATAAACCCAGTCATACTAAAATAATCAAATATTCAGGGTTTCCGCGGTCATGGAAAACCTGGAAAAGTCATGGAATTTACTGATAAGACAATAAAGTCATGAATAAGTCATGAATAAATAAGTCAAGTCATAAATAGCCAAACGCAACGAGCTGGACGATGTGGAGAACAATATAAAGTGTTTATCTTCCCAATAATTGTAATTAAAGTAGCGTACATTTATTTTCTTCTTAAACACGTTACATAAACTATTGCATGTTTAAAAAATATTATTATACTATGTGCTACCAGTCATGAAATGTTGCAAAAAGTCCTGGAAAAGTCATGGAATTTTATGTGGAAAAATCGCGGAAACCCTGAATATTTCAGTAATTTTAGAAAAAAATGTTTTGGCCGTAATATGTAACCATTCGGAGAATTAACAATGATTTTCTCTAATTATGTAAAATGTCAATAGTACTAACATTTTAGCTGAAGATCAATAAATGATGAACAAATACACAACTAAACATGCTCAATAAAATAAACCTAAATTAAAGTTCTTTAAAATAATAATAATGAATCAACATTTAAAGTAGAACGTATCTCTATAAGCTAAAATATGTTAACATTTTAATTCGTTCGGTGATGGGATTCACTGAACACAATTGCTTAATAATTACTATGTTGTACTTTTTGACTGGGTTAAAATTATTTACTACTTTCGTATATATTTTGTATTTTTTTCTATACAATCATAAAAGTTTTTTGCCCCATTTGGTATTATAATGACGTACCATTTACTGTGTTCATATATTTTATTCATTTGTTCTTTGAAGAGGATGGGAAGAGTATGTCAAATATTGTATTGATGTTTTGTCGATAATCGTTAGAGTTTTGAGTCGAAAGAATATTGAGTGAAGCAACACGTGGTATAAAAAGGTCCAGCAAGAGGTAACAATTTCTTTATAACACATTAATTTTAATATTGATATTTATATAAACACTGACATTACTCTTGTAATTGAAGTTCTTCAATGAAAAAACCATGCGTTCTATTGGAAGTGATTGGTTGTTAAAACGTTAATTGCTTCAACATAATCACAGAACAGGTAGTCCTCTCTAATTAGATTGACATTAAATTGGCACTATATTTCAGGCAAATACTGTTAAATTATACATTATTTATGTTGCTTCGCTCTATACTCTTTTATTAGTTCAGAAGATTTTTTAGCTAGCTATCCTCCTATACACCATACACTACACTGTAAAACAAAACCTTTTAAATGTTTAAAATCACACCCTTAGAACTGCTCATGTCATTCTATTTACTAATTTATTAATAATTCCTTTTAAAGTGAATTAATATTATTAAGACTTATTTCACCGGAAAACTCCGCGTATTTCCCATGCGAATCCTCCTGATTGAATATTTAAAACAAACATTTAACGTAACGATGGTATATTATGTGTGAGTGTTATCAAAAGAAAAAGTGTTTCTTAAAGCTGACAGTTTTTACTATATCAGCCAACGATTATAAAATTATTAAAATTATTAAAATATTAATTAATTAAATTATTAAAGTTGCCAAAAATATATTTTTAAATAATATCCAACATTACCTTATGTAATCCTCGCGCATATAAATTACTTATAATATTATTATTATATAATAATATTCATTTACTTATTATATAATAATAAAATAAAATATAAATATTTACATATACAGTATCTAACAATTCCATCGTTATTAATTTATTGTAAGATTAATTATTTTGCGTAAAGAGTTATTTTAATATAAGAGATGACGTCATAAAATAAATCACTCGTAGATATTTTAGGCATATCTGGTTTTTTTGTTACCATCCAAAAACCGAATGAACTATAGGGCTACTATACTCATACACATAAAAAAACCATAGATATTCACTGTAACAAGCAGCCTACAGTCAACCAGACAAAAAATAGAGTATTCTTATAGGAATATTCTATAATATAATATGGTATAGCTTATAATTCTAGGCTGGGATTTATGGGTTGTGAATTAGCTTTACTACTTTTGCGCACCTTACTAGAGTCCATTACTAACACACGCGTTCATTAAAAGAATGCTTAGTCAGGTTCTTCTAGCAAATGCACCGGAACGCATTTTATAGGTAATCTTACGATATTAGAATTACTGTTCAGTTCATTTTTGTATTACAATTGCAGGTTCCAATATATTTAGCCTGCGTTTCATTCTTTTGTTGAGAATTTTTTGCAACAATGCAATCATATGTATTGCATCGTTGCATAATAAAAAATGATTACCAGAAATCCAATAGGTAATTTGTTTCATTTTAGCATTTGAAACATTTGGTTCCTAAAAAATCGATGGATAATAACACGTTAAAGTATAATTTTTATGTGCCTATCTTATAGTTTGGTATTATTATAGCATAAAACTCTGTTATATAGTCTCGTTATTATTATTAGCTCAGTAAGGTGAATTATTTTTCTGTTTAGATTTATGCGTGAAAAAAATGTAGTAAATTTAAGGTTGGTACTTGTTTTGTCATAGGGTTCATGTTATTTCAAATCAAATCTAAATATGGTTAATTCTATCAATCAGACAAAAATATATAAATCCCTTTGTCCGCCTAAACAATTACTGTTGTAGAAGGAAGAAAAAAACTTTTGTTGGGTATTGTAATATTTTTTCGCAGGACGTTTCGAAATCTTTGTCAACTGCAATTACTGTTGTGCTTATAAAGGACCATCTTTTAATCCTAGAATTCTAAATTTTATATTAATAATTGTCATCCGTACGTTCTATTACATAATAATATCGTTGTTTTTGCAAAACTATTCTTAGTACAATTTTTCTGTTTATAAGTATTCACTTTAGTCTTTTTTTCTATGATTAATAACAGTATTAAGTTACATAGAATAAACTATTACCATATTATTGGAGATTAGGGAGTACTATACTGATGTCAATCAATCTTTCACAGCTTCAAATAACATTTTTTTTTTAATTTCATGATTAGCCAGTCTGTCGGAACATCTTCGCTCGGAAAAAAATTGCCGATAG
The DNA here is from genome assembly GCA_034780555.1 of Coelogynopora nodosa. Lineage (NCBI taxonomy): Eukaryota > Metazoa > Platyhelminthes > Proseriata > Coelogynoporidae > Coelogynopora > Coelogynopora nodosa. The sequence continues at coordinate 8,733 of JAUZND010051765.1, read as the reverse complement.
CCTTATAGACCTTTAACTCACAACCACCTTGTTCCCGTATTTACTAACTTCTTCTCTATGAGCGGCTGCCCCTCCAGTTCCAGGGCTACATCCCGGAGCTGGACAAGCTGCGCAAGACGAACCAGGAGGCGGGGGTTAGAATCGCGGCGCTCCTCAAGATCGTCCAGGGCAAGGAGGCCCAGCTCACTGAGCAGGATCGAATCAGTGTACGTGTTGTGTGCTTAGTGCGTGTCGGGGCGTCCAACCTTGAGGTGTTCAGGGTGGCGTCAGCGTACAAAGGACATTGTTTGCTTTTTTTACTTTCAATAATAAATTGGCATCACTTATGTTATGTAACTAACCTTTGTTAAACATGTTGACTTGTTACTTACATTCTAAACTCAAAACACTATTGAAATGGGAGTGGGAGTGGGAATGGGGATAAACAAAAATTTCTTAAATCGGTCTAAATCAATTAAAGACGAAAATAGTTAAATATTTTGTAACTTTTTTTATTGGTGATATGTATTAAGAAAAATAGTTATGATTTTTTTTCAGTAAAATTATATACTTGCTGGTTTTATTTCATTATTAAATTATTTGCAACATATAGATCAATTTATTTTTAACATAAATGCAAACCTTTAATATATATATATATATATATATATATATTGACATTTATAAATATGAAATATTTATAAAGTTTCATTTGTTTTAAAATGAATAAACGCTAAATAACGCCAAACATATAATAATTAAACTTTCTTGGCAACTGTTATATAAGTGTTTTGCTCTATCTATTGTCCAGTTGAACAAAGCATAAAAATACCGCCTACTGGTTTGAGCTGTATCCGTACTCACAGATTATTGCGATTGAACCAACCCACAGCTTCAAGGTATTTCAGTGTACCAGGACTTCACCGGCGCATGGCAAGCCCAGACCTCCACCGCTGGATTCACCACCTCGCAGACCAGTGCGTTCCAGATGCTCAACAACTCCCCCTCCAGTAATGACAAATACGCCCAACTTCAACGACTGCTGCAAGAGAAGGAGCAGATGGTGAGAGTGTTGCTATCTCTCTTGTCTCTGTTTCAGTTTTATTGCTTGTCTCTTTTGTATTGCCTATTTTTCCATTTTGCTCTCTCTGGAATTTAACCCTTATTACTTACTAAATTTTCTGTTCACACTTTCCGTTTACTACTTTAAATTATATCTTTAACACTTGCTATACATCTCTTTCTCTGTCAGCTTCAACAGCAGGTTGAAGATCTGTCCCACCTTCGCTTCCAAAACAACGAGCTCGATGCACGCGTAAAAGCTCTGCAGCGTGATATGGATGAGAAAACCAGCCGCGCCGCCAGCTACTACAATGATTCACATCAGGTAGACCAGTCATCATAAACCAGTCTGATTTGCCATGTCCTCCCCCCTCCCTCCCTATTTGATCTTATAAAACGTAAGATCTGTTTCTAATCATGCGTATGCTGCTCTGTGCACCTATTTCAGACATCGACAGGACCGAGCAACGAATTGGTACAACTGCGCCAGAGCAATCTGGATCTCAGCACGAAACTGACGCAGCTTCGACGTCTGGTGGAAGAGAAAGATGAACGTCTGCGAACAATGGAGCACGATTGTGTGAGTTGAGAGTAAATTGTGGTCGTCTTGCACAGGAAAATCGAGTTCAATTAGATTATGTTCGGTTATATAGAGTCTGTTGACTATATTTAATGAATAACGTAGCTCTTATCGTTTAGTAAATATGCTTAGTGTTAATGGTTGATAGGCGTAAAGTTCTTCATTGGTGTTATTGTTACATATCAATACATTATTATTATCTTCTATCATTTAATTTAAAAAATCTATAACTTTCTTATAACTAACCAATATATATTATATATTCAAACCAACGGACAGTGTCACTTTATTCTAATCTTACTTATACAGTTTCTCCTTCCAAAAGCCTATTTTACTGGGTAGAATGGCTGCTTAGTTGCATTTACTTCATACTTAACTAACTAACTAAAAAATTAAACTTATTTGTATCACTCTATAAACAGACTTACAAACTTCGCTTAACGGAAAACTTAATTAAAACTAAACATACATGTTCATTTGATTGCTTAGTAAACTATGTAAATGCTACAAAATTGTCGGAGTATTTGATTATATAGTTGTTACCTTTTTAATACGTCTATAGAAATAAGAACATCTATGGCACATTCAATTTGCAAATTGCTTGAAACTACAATATCATTAAATTTTAGGCAGAAATTCATGATAATATATATTGAATTAGAATGCTACACTATCGCTAAAAATATGTTAAACTAGTGGGTTGTTTATCGTAAGATTATGGTGTGTTGCTTCACTAGGCTGATTTACTATATAGGAGTCATTAGAATGTTAAATATTATTTTTAATTGTATTTACTACCATATTATTAATGAAATTTTATTTACACGTTTAACGGTGTAAGTAATTTTGGGCTCGTGAATTCCCTATCTCCTTCATTATCCTAACTTTACTCTGCTTTCGTACCAATTTAAACATGTTACTAAATCGACCATCTCGGAATACTGATTTCAGTTTCAACAGCATTCATCCGAACTGGATAACTTGAAACGGGTGAATGAAGAACTTACCAATTCTATGCGAGACCATGAATTTAGGGTGAGAAGGTTTACAGTCCGTCCACTATTCTGTTCATTTCTTCATAGTATTTACTCAAGTACTGTTCATCGCCGTGTTTGTCATCATTATCGTCCTGTGTTGCTTTTATTTTGTTCATTATATCATCATCAATATATGGGAGAAATGGATTAAAATGTTACCGTCAATATATCACTGACTAAATGTATAAAATTAAATCGACTTAAGAAAATTATTTTTATTGAAAATTAAGATTACTATACAATGAATACGGTTGGCGCCGTTTTCTTCATTAAGCCCCTAACTGATTCTCTAAAGATATTGTTATACTTAACTATTGTGAAATTTTATCCTTTATAATATATAACTTCATAAAAAAAAATTAATTGCTGTACGTTGGACCTATAATTTACATATTATATACACTGTTTCATTTTGTCTTCATCTATGTGATGAAGTATCATGATGCATTCCTTCTATTAATTATTATGCTATATGTCAGAACACATTGATTCATTTTACACTATACTTTGCCTATTATAACAATATTTAATTTTCTGTGATACTTTTTTAATTAAGTTTATTTAAAGTTGCGCAAAACTAGTTTGCGTTCTTTATGTAATTTAAGAGTACCATTTGTGTGGATTATAACAGTGATCTCTTGTTAACGTTTCTAGATTGTAAAATATGCTATTTCACAAGTCCTTTTCTTTTGTATCTGTTGATTATAGCTGTTTTTAAGAAATTATTTAATGCAAATTTATCACATAGATCAAACAAATTTCAGTTCGTCATAGGATAATGCAAACACACCATTTACAGTTGATTCTATTAATTCTATTAGAAGTATTAAGCTGAACATTTTTTTCTGTATTAATGTCTGAACATATTAATCTGTATATATTTTTATTATCTATCTACCTTTATTGCAACCAAGTATTATATTAGGAAATAAGTACTATAATGAATGCTTCTAGTAGCTCCAGACCTGCACAACTGTTTTTAGGGGGGATTCCTATTTTAACCCCCCTTCCCTCCCCCTTCTATTTTTATATTTTTCCAACTTTCCCCTCCTTCACCCCCTTTGGGGAGATTATTTGAGCAGAACTATTCTTGATAATGTCATACCAAAGTTAAATTATTTTAAAAAAATTAATGTATTACTATGGTTAAAATCCAGCAACTTGTCGTCTGGATAGTAATGTATCATCATGACGTGCTACAGTTTTGCGTAAAATATGAAAAAGTTATAATTTTAAGGGAACGAATAGTTACTTTAAGTTATAATAAGCTGAACCAATCAATCTAATCAATTTTTCTAGGAATTTATACTGTTATATTGACTTAAATTATACCATAATCGATTGCTTATTTTTACTATTTAAATGTGCTTTAACAGTTAAAATTGGATGTTAAATTAGTAAAAACGAAAAGTTGTGTTAACTCTATTTATACAAAGTGTTGCAGCTACAGTACTACTTATATTTTGAAACTGAACTAAATTTTAATGAAATTACTTAGAATCCAACTTTTTCTGTGGTTATTAAAGAAATTTGTATAGAATTAATATATAAATTAATTTATTGATCTAAAAAGGGATTCTCAGAAGCCTTACCTGGTGTATAACGTAATTCTAAAATTATGGCATAAATAGGGTTAAAGTTTACAGTATAATTAATATAAATATGTAATACCTAGATAGCATACTTTCCCATTAGTCGGCCTACTACATAAGAATGATCACGAATGTTTAGTAGTAGGGGTTAGGTCATCTTAGTTAGATTAATATCATTTACATAATATCCTTCCATCAACACCCGACCACCACACCATCCCTCCCATTTCCTTCATCAGAATAAATGCAGCTAGATTAACAACTCTGATGGAGGGTATCACTTAACTTATCTCGAGTCGACTTACCTTTTACATCTTCTAACTAATCGTGTTTTCTGTAAATTCTGTATAAATTATACGAAATTTATTATATTAGGCTGGTGAACTTAGTCTTCGTTTCATTGAAGTATTTGAAACAACTGAATGATATGAACTATTCATAATTTAATTTAAAACTTAAACGTCACATTTTCATCAAACCTTTTGTTAATATTTATATTATGTTTTACTTTATGCAGTTTTTATTCATTGTTAGTTTCTAATCAATTAATGAAAATTAGACGTAGTACTAACAAGTTTTCATATTGCGTTAGCTTTTTTGTTTCTGTGCATCGTTACATGTTCTATCGCACAACGAAAAGTGAAAATTTTTACAATTTGCCTTTCCATAAAAAGGCTGTCTAGAGCAATAGTATTTTTCACGACAGCCAGAAAATTAATCTTAGGAATCCTTATGATGGTGACATTATTATCAATAGATTTTATATTGCTTACTTTATTCACGCGAACTAATGTTTTTAGAAATACATATAGATATATATCAAAATTTAATATATTTTTATATGTTTCTAGGTTGATGTATTAAGTACATTAAACATTTTAAAAACATCACTATATCAGCATATAGTTTATCAACAAATAATTCATTTTTGTTAAAATACTGTAAAGCAATAAATTGGGCAGTTCCATCGGTGTTGAAAAGTAATATTTATTCGAAAGTTTACTAAAAAGTAATTTTTTCACAAAAAGTATCGAAACTATAGCACAATATGAATTACCCTTTAGTCTCAAAAATAAAATACAAGCATTATTAAAACAAAAGCACAATAGATTTTGCATATAATATTTAAAACCAGTACTTTTAGATAATTACGTTTATATATTAGTTTTGATAGTATAGTGTAATGCTAATTACAGAATTATTACATAAATTCCATAGTGCTTTAGGATAATGTTTATAATATATTTGTTATGAAAGTAAAGTGTAATTTTTATTATGCTATATAGTTTCAACGTTTATATCCTATATCATTTATTGTGACACTGTGTACAAATGTCATTTCTGACACCAATGTGAACTATCCAAAACCCATGATTTATATTTTTCACATATATTAGCTGTATTTCAGAAAACGTAGTTTGTTTAATACTTGAATCACTTAAAAGGAAATTGATTAAAATTATAATCTGAAATTAGTTAATTATAATCTAATACGATTAAAATCTAAGTTAACTATGTATTTTTTCATTTGTAGTATATAATAGTAAAAGGCATTATTATTTTTAAATAAAATCAAAGTATATCGAATGTCCATTCTTATATGTGAGCAGGGTCGTGATCAATTTACGGAAATTGAGAGAACCAAGCGGGAACTCAACAACATCATCACAGATCGCGATACTCATGTAAGTTTATTAGCTTATTCTGTTATTGTTAGGTGGCTTAATTGAATTGCTTTGAGGTTATTAGTCGAAGTATAATAAAAAAAATTTAATACAAAATTAAGCATTGCATTTAAGATTCAACATATGTAATAAATACACTAAGTACATACAGCAATGATATTAAGACTCATATAACTTATAAAAGGAACTTCCATAAAAAAAATTAATGAATTATAATTGTATTTAATTATCCATAATGACTATACATATATATATATATACAATATATGACACAATAAGAATACTATGTCAATTTATAGTTAAAATCTTTGTACATTCAGAGGTAAGTAAAACGTGGCTGAAGTTAGCCTTTATGACGTTTCACTTTAATAAACATTTTACTAAGAAATAGTAAAAAACGTACTAATGACTGACGTCATTTCTAACGTAATGGTTTTGTTGAGCTTCGTCATATGCTTTATAATTCATAAGAATATTAGATAAGTATCAATATTTAAATAAAGTATAATATGTAAGCGAATATTTAAAAAAATTGAGTTTATATCAAATTATTTATTAGATATTATTAACATATTGTTGAAATACTTTTTCTTTTTGTTATATCCATTTTGTTCCTATTAAAATACTTTTCTGATAATAACAATTTTAAGGGAGAAAAAAAGAAAAATGAAAAAGTTTTTATGTATTCCAATTGTTATATATTTTTGATGTAACCTTATTTAAAAAAATAAAATATTATATTAATAATACTAAACGAAAATACATTTACATAAATATTTCATTTGATAAAATGACGATGATACGATAATAACGTCAAATAATTACTAAGTATTTTACTTTGGTCTTTTAATTAACACACTTTGATGAAAATATTATATTTTACTTCATCGTATTCAAAGGTTTTTAATTAAGACCTGAAAAAATGATAATGTTTCTTGATTTTAAAAAGGTGAATGAACTGCTGCATAGAACAATATTTGTCAAAGTTTTTATAATAAGACTTTCCCAAATAGCATTTCAATAGTGTTGTTACTAATCATTTTAAAAACATTCACTCCCTTTCTCTGCATTCAGTTGATAATTAAAATAGTTCTCTAAAAGTATGTCTGGGAGTATTCACTTGGCTATTACGTACAGGGGAATGCAGACCGATGAGTATACGATATAGGCTTACAAGAATTGGAATGGGAATAGGGGTTAATGACAATGCTTACACTTCATTTTCTTTTGTATGTATATACTGTATATTTTACAATGTATATATAGAATAGTCGGCGTGGCGAGATAACAAGCAAGATAACAAAATTGAATTTGATTAGCAACTACTGCTATATATTTTTTCAAAAAATTAAAAATATAATATTAAAATGTTCTGGAATTAAAACCACTTCATAAAATTTAAAACTTTTGCGAATACATAATACAGACTGCGGAGTGAAACTGGAGGTCTTATTACATGGATGTGTATGAAGTGCATACAAGGGGGGTGTTTTTGTCTATAATACATGAATGCTATGTTTTAATATGTAAGGACATTTATCCATCCTAAAATGGTATCTACGCTATTCCTCCAACAAAAGGTAGCACTGTGCGTTATATTATACAACTACAATATCTAATAAATTAGAAACCGAACTATTATTTTTCTCTACATTGTGAACGTTTAGAACTTTAAACAAATGCTTATTTTTGTCAATTTTTCTACTGTTATGTCATATAAACCTATTGGTATTTATTACAGATAACAATCCTCACTAATGACATGGAGCGCCTCAAACAGGAAAAACTCGACCTGAACAACAACCTAATCCAGCAACAGCAGGAGCTTCGTGAGAAGTCGGACCGAATGCGCAGCATGGAAACAGAGCAGGGCAAGATCAATCTGGAGTTTGAGTCGCTTCAAAAGAAGTACCAGTCTGTGGTGGGCCAGCTGACAGATAAGAATGACAGGATCCAAGTCCTGGAGCGGGAGTGTGTGAGTACTCGAGATATAGTTACTATATATAAATGATCATTTGCCTGGTTAATTTTACTGTAAATGTATTGCTAGGAGAAAGTGAATTATGGGATGAGTGACTAGTGAAAAATTTGTCACTATGTTTTTCACCATGTTCACCATGACTTTCAAAATATTTAGTGAAATGCTTTCAAATGGTCACAAGTGCTCATATGTTATTTTTCAATTTGATTTAAGTTTTGGGCAACATAAAACAATGTTCGGACCTTTCTCTTTATTTTCCAAAAATAATATTAAGGTTTACTAGTTTACTAGTTTACTACCATTTCTAAATTTCGATTACATGCTGATACCGTAAACTATGTTATGTATATGTATATTTACTACATGTATCACATACCTTTCAATATCTTGGCAAGATATTGATCTATTAAAATCAAATTAATGGAATGTAAACAAATAAAGGCCTAATATAACATAATAATTGGAATGCTAGTATATCCTATTAAATGTCCCGCGTATGTCCCGTCAAATCCTATATAAATCAAAAGTTATGAATAGAAACAATATTTAATTTGTTGTGAAACTCAAATCATACTAATCTATTAAGGTAAGGTTTCTTCGATGGAATATTTTTAGATAATATCTTAATTGAAGGACGCCATTTAATAATATTATAACCTACAATTTTATATACTCAATATTGCATCGCAAACCATGAAAGACAGTGTCGTCAAGCTACACACGCACCCTCTATACACGGTCTATACACGCCCTATACACGCCCTATACACGCCCTATACACGCCCTATACACGCCCTATACACGCCCTATACACGCC
>JAUZND010051754.1:0-19367 GCA_034780555.1 Coelogynopora nodosa | reverse complement strand
ATTTATTAATTTATTAATTTATTAATTTATTAATTTATTAATTTATTAATTTATTAATTTAATAATTTATTAATTTAATTATTTATTAAGTTATTAATTTTTTAATTTATAAAAGTTACTACTTTTTCACCGATTTAATATGTTTCGTTATAAATTTATTTTATTTTCTCTAACAAATTTTTAAAGTATAAAAATTCATCAACAAACACAACATATCTTTTCAATAAAAACTGATAGCAACACGTTTTGTGATTATAAATTATTTTTTCAAACCTTACTGAAAATATGTTTTATGAATTTTAAATGTGTTCTAAATTTTAATGTCAAAAACGCATTATTTAATAATACAGTGGTGTTAGTTATACCCACACTTTGTTCATTATATATTATTAAAATAATAATTATTTAAAAAAACTATAAATTTATGCTTTCAGGCCAATGTTAATGTTTACTGAGGCATGTGTGAAAAATCCAGGTCAACTGGATGCACACTTATAAAATGGTAATTCATAATGATTAAATTCATAATGGCAATGCTTCGTATTTGGCTAAAAACTTATTATATACTTTTATAATGTAGTCATATACTCGTACGTAATTAGTGAAAACAAAACTGGATGATAAAGAGACAATAAACAATAACAATATTAAATTATTAAATTATATTAAATGATAGTAGGTGACATGTTTATCAATTCAATACTTGATATATTGAATTTTGTTTTCTACTATTTATATTCTTTTATTCACTTATTTATTTTAATACTTGAAGTTGGTTTAGTTTAGTTTGGTACCATTTTGCATACACATGAAGGATAAGGGGGTTCTTGCAAACTTGCCACTGAGTGTTTATAGTTACACAATGAGAACGTTACAAGATTCTTCTTTATTTTAGTAGGCTCTATTGTAGTCAAAAACAATGAAAGAATGTACGTCGTGTAAATTATTACAAATTATAATATATAGTTTAACTATTGACTGTGCTTAAGTGGCATGCATATAATAGCTACTTAAGGGAACGTCTTGTAAAATTCACCGTCTGAAAGAATACTTGTTAGCATTTTAATACAATGAATAGAGATAATATAATATATAAACATATAACGGAAGACAGTAAACAATGTTCAAAATATCCCACGAATAAATTGTTTTTAAAACTTGTGTCTATTATTGAGCGACAAGAAACGAAATTAAAGGAAAATAATTATGATTCCTTAAAAAATTGTAGCAGTACCTGTGAAAACTTGTAGCAGTACCTGTGAAAACTTGTAGCAGTACCTGTAAAAACTTGTAGCAATACCTGTGAAAACTTGTAGCAGTACCTGTGATAGCTTGTAGCAGTACCTGTGAAAACTTGTAGCAGTACCTGTCAAAACTTGTTGCAGTACCTGTGAAAACTTGTAGCAGTACCTGTGAAAACTTGTAGCAGTACCTGTGAAAACTTGTAGCAATACCTGTGAAAACTTGTAGCAGTACCTGTGATAACTTGTAGCAGTACCTGTGAAAACTTGTAACAATACCTTTGAAAACTGCAAAAGTGAACTTTGCAAGAAACTTCTCTTAACTTATCTTAAGATCTTAACTCATTACGCATGAAAACTGAGAGCTTAAACATTAGTTTCAACATTTATAAATTATCACTTGTCGCTTGTCACTTGTTACTTGTAATTTGTCACTTAACACTTGTCAGAGGAATACGCGATCTTTATTTTCATCCAGAAAAAGCTATTTTGTCTCATTGTAGCAGTCTATTGTGAGATTTATTCATATATAAATAATATCAATTTTTTAATATTTAATATCATGTACAGAAAATAATTATATTTTACAATTGAAGCACATGACAAACGTATATATTTGTTTTGTCATTTAAAAAAAATTAATTCACAAATCATATCTTTTTAGTAAAGCCTATTGTAATATGAATTATTATACCGTTGATGATAGTACGTTTGTTAGATGTACCCGTATATTGATATACTAAAAATAGTTCACTTATTTAAATGTTACAATATGTTTACAATGTTGAATTATCGGGACTTCAATCCATATTTCTTGTGTAACCTTTTTGTAACAACAAATTCATTGTAACTATCAATAATAGTTTGTTCAAAATTTATTAGAAAAATAATTAAAATATCATTTGTTAGCATTAAAGTCTACATTCAATAATAGATATAAATAATGCTATGATTTATATAGCCATTTGGAAAATTTTGGTAAAACCCATTATATATTTTATATTATCAAGTTGTATTAGTTTGAATCAGTATTATATACATTATGCTATAGAATATTTCATTTCTTTATCATTATATCATTCTATATATATATATAGTTTTAATTAATTGCATTTTGAAAATAATTGCCTATTTTAAGATTAGCGTTATTTATGTATTCAAATTAAATGCGTGCGTATTTTGAAAAAAAAGTTTACTATTTAATAAAGACTACTAATTACTAGTTTATCATAAATTTATTGTTGATGATAAAATCTGTACACAAACTGTTAAAAGATTTGGTGATGATTCTAGACAATTATGGACATTATATATAGAACATGAATTTGATTCAATTTTTATTTATAATGCATAAATGTATTTCTATTATGCAATAAAAAATAGTTGGTCTTTATAATACCATTCTTACCATTTCACACAAAAAATAGTTAATGGGAAAATTAATCATATATATATATATATTAAATATTACAAAAATAAAAAAATTATTCTTAAGAAAATGGAACAAACATATATTAATAATATGTAAATTAATATTAATACTATTTATTTAATATATTTAAATATCAACTAAATAATTAATTAATATAATATTAATAATAATTTTTTTAATATATTACGAATATATCTCAAAATACTAGAATGATGTGAAATAATTTTACAGTTGTGTGCCTAACTGAATCGTTTTTATTATACCCACAGATATCCTTTTTGTACATTTTAGTTTTCATGAAAACCACAAATATATATCATATTTTATTAAATTAAATTATCAAGACAAAAAAATTAAGAAATTTTTGCCAAAAACGTTTTTGTTTTGTTTTTTAGTAGATTTCCTTAGAAACGTAAGTATACGCAGAACAAAAGAAACCAAAGGTGTAAGCATTGTATCATCACAACTTTACATATATTTTTAGAAAAGTCTTTTTTGAAAATCAATTGGGCGAGTTTCATATCCAGAAATGGAGCAGTATATTATATCATTTCTTTTATTTGAAATTGTTGGTGTTTTTAAAGGGTTTTGTTGGGGGTTATTAGGGTTTATAGGGTTATCTGTATAGAAGTAGCCCTTTACCCATACTGCATGACATGACTTTCAGGGTCACTCGAGAACTGACCGCCTTGACTTTCTGAGGTGAAGACCGTCCGATTGAGGTGAAGAACCACACCCTCTGACAGCAGAAATCGGCAGATCTAGAGGAGTTCAATCTCGTACGGTCTGGCTTAGATTGGTCCAATCATCCAAACATCCTAATGGAATGAATTTCCACACAGAGTTAGATTATGATAAAGAACATCTTATTCTTGAATCCGAAGTAGCCAAAACATTTGAACAAATCTCACAGAAAATCCTTTGGACACGACGACATCCCAAATGAATTTTAGGAAAATATGCGAGAAGACGCATTAAATCATCAACATTTGTTAACTCATTTAGCAAATCTCAGAATAGCCAAAGGACTGAAAGCAAGCTGTGTTTATCCCACTATCAAAGAAAGGCGACACAAAACTCTGCGAAAATTGCAGAACAATAGCACTCATTTCTCATACAAGAAAAGTTTTACTCAAAATTATCCAAAGCAGACTAGAAAAATTCATAGAATATCAACTATGGGCATATAACAAGAACAGAGAAACAAGAGATCCCATCGCGAACTTAAGATAGACAATGGAATTGTACAAAGAAAGGCAGAAATATCCAATTATTTGTTTCATTGACTATAGCAAAGCATTTGACTGCGTCGACCATGGAAGACTTTGGAACAATATAATATCAATATAAGTTTTCACATAACCCGTTCATCTCCTTTCAAATCTTTATCAACAACAAAAGGTAATTGTCAGAACTAATCATGGCGACCCAGATTGATTCAACATTGGAAAAGACCTTCACCAGGTCTTTTCGGTCTTTACACTGGAATGATACTACGAAAAGCACTTCAAAACCTATGTAGCTGTAGGTGAACATATCAGTGGCACTTGCAGTAACAACTTCAGATACGCAGACAATATGTAACGCTTGCAACAAAAAAGCGAAAGAGCTGGACTCCTTCTCAATATTAAATATTTCAAAATAATGTGCAACTTACAAATAAACGAATTTCATCAAGAAGATGTCGCCATTAAAATAGTCGACGAGTTTATTTTTATGGGCTAAAAATTAACACATGCTCCCAAGAAATAGACAGGCGTTTATATTTGGGATGAACAGCAATGACCAATCTCCACAATATATGAAAATACAGAAATATATTCATGAACACCAAAAAGAAACTAATAACATCGCTAATACTTTCAATTGCAACTTACGCCTCTGTAACATGGACAACAATCATCAGAGACCGCAAGCGTATCCAAGCTATTGAAATATGGTGCTGAAGATAAATGCTGAGAGTCTCATGGACTGAAAAGAAAAGAAACAATTTCATTCTAAACAAAGTTGGCAATGAAAAGTTGCTGGGTATAACTATTAGTAATCCTAAAATAGGTTAGACCCTGCATCATATGGTCGGATGACATCAAAAGCAATCTCAATATGAATATAGGCAAAGTCTGTGCGATGACACGGGGCAGGTTCAAGTGGAGGAAAATGTTATGGAGAGTCGCCAAGAGTCGTCCTTGATTCGGTGACAAGGTGACAAGGTGATCTCTTTTGATCTATAGTGTATACTTGTAACTTATAAGAAGGGCACAAATATGTATCTCCGACATTTTTTGTTAGATCAGATTCCAGTAAATAAAGTTCTTTAGTTAAGGTTTACTTCAAATCAATGTATATAACAAACAAAATAATAATGCAAATAATAATGTTGTGGAATACTATAATATACTTATAGTAAATTAAAATTGATACATATTATAGAGAGAGTAGGTTGCTCTAATACAATCAAAAGATAAAGGCTAAAAATCAATTGAACTCCTGAGACTGATGATATTCATCTGAGAGTAATGCAAAGTTGTCTTGCATTATAATATGCGCATATGCATTGCCAGTATTCAATAATCGATTTATTTAAAACAAGATTAAAAATTATTTAAAAATTGTTTTAATTTAATTATAATGGGCATATTGTTGAACATTTACAGTTCATATATATGAATAAATATATCATATGTAGATTGAGGTACAACAATTAGATTAAATATATTCATTTGTTGTTTTTTATAGGGAAAATTTTTTTATATGAAGTTTATGCTATAAATATTGTTTAATACCAAAGCTAATAGTATTTTTAAAATGCTTCATCCTGAAATAAAAATGTAACAGATTTTCCAAATATATGTTCATGTTTGCAAAGAGCGAATTAATTATATGTATAATAAAAAATATATAATTTAATTCTTCCTTTTGTCGTGTGACTGAATTTCTTTATAAAAATTTAAATCATTAAATCGTCAGTATAACATTTTAGATACATGCATCAGCTAGGAACATGGATCATGTTAAGGCTTATCAATGACATTGCATTGCCGCCGCGAGCCACAGGCAGCAAGCCACCGCCGCATCTATTGCTAGCTTCACAGTCGTATTATTTCCAACACTTCCTATCGCTCCCCTCAGAGCTATATAGATTCCAAAATCCGTCACAGATACATATACATGGGAGCTGCTTATGACAGGCTCCCATGAGATGATGCTATTTCAACAGTTATGTTCACTTAGTCAGTTTGTCTTCCTTTTCTTACATTGAGCGGGAAGGAGATCTTGTCCAGAGTTCAGTTACAAGAGTCGACAGAACTCCTTACTGACATGATGTGTAATTATTGCTGACCACCAGTCGCTTTGGTGTTGAATTAGTCACATCTTTGCATCAAACAGTTATTCTCACCAATCTAGTATTGTAAATCATATATATATATATTATAAAAGCAGGGATAACTTAAACTGAAGTAATCAAAAAATAAATATGTGTATTAGTCCTTTTAAACTGCGCCTATTCATATATATGCATGTGTGCTATACCTGACAAGTTTACATAAAATACTTGATCATTATATATGCAAGTTTCATTAAAAGCAATATTTTAAATGAGTACCAATGAAACAATTATTTTGCAACTAGCAATTAATTTTGGTTTGTTGATTATTATGGTTTTGTAAATGTTAAAGTAAGAGAAACAAATATTATAAAATTACCGTTTTAGAATATTTTGAATTATTTAATCAAATAATATATTTTATTAAATTGTACAAAAAATTATATAATTTTTTCAGAGAATTAGAATTTAAAACTTTTTCAGAGAATTAGAATTTACTTTTTTTTGAGAAATAGAAATTGAATAAATTTTATTTTTACTAAAAAAGAACTAAAATATATGAGTATATTAAATTTTAATATATAACGTGTTGCGGCTTTAGTCTTTGTGTGATTTTAATCCAATCAGTTAGAGCTAAAAATATATTATTTATAATTCTTGATTAGGTTTTTTTCACAAAAAAAATTTAAATGGCAATTATTCTCCCTAATTGACTGTCTTCAAGGTTGATAGAGTTTTCCCAAAATATCGGTTGATTAATTCATCACGGAAGTTTAATTTCACTGCGAAAGTATTAATCTTTTTCTAATTCAAACTGACAGATTTCAAATAATCTTCTATTCATTGAAAACCAAAAAATGTATATTTTTGTGAATTAGTTTATTTTATACAAAACCTGTGAAAGGGACAATATTTACTATTTCACTTAAGTTTATTATTTAAGAGCCTTCATATTTTGTTATAACACATGTTTATTCACAAATTGGTATTTATAACGCTTCAAAACATGATTAACAAGTAGAGTCTTTTTAGCATATAGCACGGAGTAAATTTTATTTATTAACCTACACAAATTTAAAAGTTAAAACTGAAAACAACCAAATTAAAATAAAGACTGAGATAATAATATATTTATTTTACTTCTACTCATGTTGGAATTTGTTATCATTATAATCTTATTAACTCTTAGATAGATTGTTTCACATTATTATTTCATGATTATGTATTACATTATAACTATATTATTATATTATATTTATTTATATTAAATCATTATATAATTATCCTTTTAGATATTGCTTGCCTATAATCTACGAAATTTATCACCGAAATTGTTTGTACATTGAGAACGTATTTAGAAAGTTTTACCCATTTTACTATTTTTAACAACATAACATTATAATATAACCAGTTTTCTGTAATAGCGCTTATGGCAATATACATATTTATATATTAGCCATTCGCACAAACTATAAAAAAAAATAGTAGTATAGGTGTCAAGTTTAATATCTATAATTTAAGTAAAACTGATAGTGAAACAGAATCTGATTTAGAGGTATATATATAGGGAGATGACGATGGTAGAGAATTAATTCTTCCCTTTTCTTTTTGTATAGCCATACTTCTGTTGGGACCAGATTAGGTAAAAATAAGAGTCGGGGTCCAACAGCACTGAAAAAATACGGATAATGAAATGTTACTCAATATTTCCTTCCTATACTTAAAAATATTTAATGTTTTAAAGGATTTCAGTTTTGTTACTATAAAAAATATTTTTAACTACGAAATGACACTTTGAGCAACATGTACTCCTTATCAACACAAAAAAATAATTATTTTACAAGCATAATCACAACATGTATTGCATTATTATTATTAAGCATAGTGGTTATAATCTCCCACATCATTTTACATGTTTCTATTGATGGATTATTCAATAGGTATATTCTGCATTTCAATATACACATATGTATATAATTGAGCCCTTTAAAAAAATTCGTCGAACATTTTAGAATGAATGGTAGCGGATTCTTCAATTTTGCGTTATTTCATGTGGTTTACATTTCGGATTCTTGTGTCATAAACCTTAAATTTCAAATGACCCAATAAGAAATAATGCAATAGACTGGCATCGGCTGAACGAGGTGCCCACTCTTTGGTTGCTTTACTTTCGGTCCCCTTTTCAAAGTGTTCATCTTATTGGAACCATTGAAGCAACTTATCATCATTGCTTATTGCAGAGAACATGGATTCTTGCATTAATATCACCATTCACATTAGTTTCAAGGAAAAGTGAACAAATCAAACAATTATCACAAATGCCGCACCATACCATCACTTTTGGTTGACCTTGTTACTTAGCAGGATCCATTAAACATACCTTTTCTGGATACCAGTAACGACTATTTTGTTTATTGACTTGCCCGTTTACATAGAAAATGGACTCATCTGTGAATAATACTCTTCCCAGAAACTCGGGATCATCATTAACCGCAGCTACACATTTCAACCAGTCTGTTTGGATCATCCTCAAATAGCCTGTTTTTGCAGAATTTGTAATTTGTACGGATGTCATTTCTAAAAATGGAATACCTGTTCAGGGGATGTTTTGCATACTATTTTTTGGAGAGGCTGGTACTGTCGATTTGACGGACGGCCACTTCTAATTTTGTCCAAAACTAATACTGTTATTTTAAATTAGGATAATAATCTGGATACTGTGCTCTGTATAATAACATGTGTAATACCATGGTACCGTGTTTATTATTTATATTTTCCACTATATTTGCCTTTGTGACAAATTTGGATTGCCATACATATAAATAATTTTTATTCTTTCATATCAATTCTCTCACTGTGGAAATACAAAAATACAAAGAAAGATGTGTTCCATTTATGGCTTAAAAATATTATTACATAGAAACTAGCCTACTTATTTTATTTGATGCATGCTTTTTTATCCACTCAGTACAACATTTACTAGAGAAAACAATAATTT
Organism: Coelogynopora nodosa; assembly: GCA_034780555.1. Lineage (NCBI taxonomy): Eukaryota > Metazoa > Platyhelminthes > Proseriata > Coelogynoporidae > Coelogynopora > Coelogynopora nodosa. Next base: position 10,371 of record JAUZND010051754.1, on the reverse strand, counting down.
GACCCCACCTCTCCTCATATCAATAGATGTTTATATATATATATTATATTGTATATCAGAGGTGTATAAAGGATTTTGTTGAGGGGGGAGTTTAGATAATAACAATCTCCGGACACGTATGACGAGGCGAGAAGGTGAGCCTATAATTCAACAGCGCTGACTTTTTTTGTGATTCATAGCTAAGAATGCATCTAAAGGCATTTAAATTCATCATCATCATATCTTCGTTTGACAGCAATAGATATAAAACCTAAACCAATGTTACATATTTTGCAAGTTTTACCATTTTTGAATATATGCATGTATTTAAACAACATTGTATTGATTCTAATAAAATGTAGTCTGAACATGGTACATTTCAGTTTTAATGAATATAAATGCCTATATTTTACAAGAAGGGCATTATCTAATTATAATTTATTATACTTAAACACCATAAAACATAATTAAAAAATTAACTTTCGCCCCAAGGCCGGTGGGGTTTAAACCCCCTGAACCCCCCCTTGTATCCGCTACTGTATATTGTATAATATCTCCTTATACCATTGTAGTTTATCATTAACTTAATTAATTATTTTATCAGTAAAAGTATTTTTTACACAGAGCACAGTCAATATATGCCGTATTCATAAAAGTGAGATCGATCTCAATCTCGCAAAATGTGAGACGCATCTAGTATTTGTATTCATAAAAAAATATGAGATTCTTTTTAACGAGACTGAGATAGATGTATGAGATTTAAGTATTATCTCAGATTCATATTCATAAAATGTATAATTGTGATATAGATCTCAAAAATACACAAGACACCAATTTTAGTGTCTTACAATAATAAAATGTAATATTAATTCGTATATGCGTATTGTACATTGTTAAACAAAAACTAAATTTATTATTTTGGTTTCGATTTTTGATTCGCGGGATTTTAATTATTAAGTAGTATAGAATACATTGAAATTATAATTACTAACTGTAGGAGATAGATGTTACAGGATGGAATCATTGTAGAAGAATGGGAAGACATGTCAGATGATTATGAATTAGTTGAGAGTGTTGACAAGGATATAGCATAAAATCTATTATTTGTGGAGCTTTTGGAGAGCAACAGAGTTTTTCTAGAAAAGTCAATGAAGCCAGCTGATAAGAAAAATAAAAAGAAGGCCTTAGTAAAGTTAAGATCGGCATACCAACAGCACATTGGCAGAGACATCGAAGACGGCCCACTACGGAAAAAATAACAAACATGAAACACAGACTAAAAGTAAAAATCGATAAAAACAAAACAGGCAACCTACCCATCAAATTAAATGAATGAGAAACAACATTTACTTCAATTAATGCAAGCAGATTAAAATCCTGTTTTTGTTAAGATACCAGATTTGTGAGTATATTTTGTCAATATATTGAATCTATACGTAACACATGTGGGCTATGTTTTTGGTTGTAGTATGTGTCAGTGTTGGTATAAAGAACAATTTTGGCGCAGGTAAGTTAAGAAAATAAGTTAGTGCTGCATTTTTTGGTTCATTTTTATTATAATATTACAGAAATACAAGCAAAAACATCACAGGAAAGTAAGCTTTGTTTTAAAAATATTATATGTAATAATTTTAATAATTATGCTATAATAATTTTTATAAATATTATTACAAATATTTGTTAATTATTAGTATAATTATTAATTAAATATTATATTATTAATATTATTAATTATTTTAATAATTGTATTATGATTATTTCCTTCAATAATGAGTAAATATAAATATATATATATATATGTGAGAACATGTTGTTCTGACACTAGGGTGTGAAAATTCAGAAATATTAGATATTCAGAAAATATGAGAAAATTCTCCATGCATCGGCTTTATCAACGATTCTGTTGACACCATCTGCAATAACCCTAGAGACAATTGGTTGACTTACCCTTACATCTTCTCCTACCCCTGCTTGAAAGCCTGGGACAGCTAAGTATCTCAATACTATTGCCATCCTTTGAAGATTTGACAGAGCACCACCTCTTCTCTTAAAATTTTCTTCATAGAAATAGTTAGCTAAAAATAAAACCATATAACTTCCAAACACAATTATCATACTTTTAAGTTTTTTTTAAACTTTTATACAATTTGACGATTACTGAAAATACATTTAGTTTAGTACATAGTCCTTCAATGTTCTCCACGTCAAGACGATGCAATTCTCTACAGTTCGGGGTAAATCACGCCTGCTTTCATAGTTTTTGATATTATTCACATTAATTAATGCCGCCTACTTAATTTAGATCAATCTCAACACATATGAGATGGATCAGTGAGATTAAGATAACACTTATGAATACCGATTTGAGATCAATCTCAGTCTCAACAATAAATCTCCAAACTTAGATCTCAGTCTCTCGTCTCAATCTCGTAAGATCAATTTCACTTTTTTGAATACGGTATAAGTGTATGAAATCGCCTATGTACAGCTGCCAAAGAGATTCTCATAGACATACGCCGCATATAAATTACTCTCCGACAAAGACGTACTATTAACATACCTAGGAAATGTTTTAGACCTACTCCGGTTTCTTACAAATATTAAATATGAAGTAGTTCCTTATATTTTGCATATATACAAGTAAAAGGTAAAATCCAAAACAGTTAAACAATACAGGAACAAAGTAAATATGAACTAATCTAATTATAATATTACAAAAGTTATAATCAATAACATATTTTTTAAACAAATATATACATTAGGAAACGGATATTTGATAATAATAATATATACAATATATTGTATAGTTGATTTATTAATTAATTGGAGTGTAAACGAATTGTACCTACATTATATTTACACACAAAATGCAGGAATAGCTATATTCGGTTGAATAAATAAGTCTAAATAACGATCAGTTAACCTCTCTTTTACCTCTATTATATAAATATTAAATATTATTATTTATTATTTTAATTATATTATATTATATACATTTTATTATATACATATTATATACAATTATATTATATATATAAATATTAATATTTAATCTCTCTATATACCTATTACTTATTTCTTTAAAAAAAATTGTCAGCTGTTTCGCTTCGCTACGGTAAATTTCGATTTGCATTTTGGCAACTATTTTGTTTCCTCATAAATAAAAAATATGTATATATTTAACACATCCTCTAAAAAGGTCTTATTATTAACAATCAGTAAATATTTGCTTGAAATCGGTTTTCTGTTCTAAATGGAGAGATTCAATTAACAAAAAGGTTTGCATTCATGATCATTAAATGAGTAATGACAATGACAAGAACAATCAATCGACACCTGCTATGTATGTAATAACACTTACAGTATATTTATATGAACGTGTATTATTTACTAGGCAGATAATATTTAATAATCGATTGTGTAAATATTAGTTAGACATTTTCAGAGGTTAGTTATAAATGGTACACAAATCAAATACAGCTTGGAAGTATCATGTATTTATTTGTTTGTGGCAAATTAATTTGTCTGCTCCTAAATACGGAGATTAAAAATTATTATCATCTCAACTGCCAGCAACTGCCTATAAAATCACACCATAAAAATATATAATTATAATAATAGAAACACTGAAACAGTTTCGCGTTATTATGACCTTAAACAGTTATATGCTGCTAATGACTGTCAGATAAATAAAAGGGTGAGTCGGGTTGAGTCAGAAGAATATATATTAAATAATATTCTATCTATAAATTCCGATTAAATACAGCTTTAGATATCATTGTTAAAGTTATATTTATGCCGAATTTGCTACAAAGTATCTGCAAAGGTCACCCCATCCTACCTTTATAAAAAATAAAATATACTAAAACTGTTTCAATGCATTCTATCTATCCACATTGGCAATAAAAGGATTGCTTGTCTGACTTCCTATAGTTGAATAAATGTTGTAATGGTAGAGATTGCAGGACATAAAGCAATAATGGCGATTGAAGAGAGGAGATCATAAATTTATTAAGTAGGGAAGTTCCATTCATTAATTTTTTTAGTGAAAAAAGTAATGATAGTCTAAATAAACTAACTTTCACAACAAATAATATCACTCTGACTAAATTCGACCTGTTGTCAACATGTTTAATTAGAATGAATTGAAAAGCTCATTTGCGGTTCATTATTTTTATAAAAGGAAATGAGATTATATACTTCAACCCCGAACAACCTACCTGGCACAAAATAGGTTCCCTATGCAGACCTTCCTCCCAGAACATATTTATTGTAAATTAAGGTAGAAAAATGTTTCTATAGAGTAGGAAATATGTTCCTCCTTTAACTTGATATGTGCTTAATATATGTTATTCACATATTATATTTAGTTCTTTTAAAATTGTTAATTTTAAAACACAGCTAAATAAGGCCAACAACTACCAACATTTTATCAATTAACATTTTATCACATCACAACTATGACGCGGCCGTACATCACATGATTATTGCATACTTCAATTTAGAAAGTAGTTTTATCATAATCGAGAAACTGCAAAACTGACATGCGATTCCTTCTAATAGTATTTGAATAATAGTATTAATAGAAATAGTAATAGTAATAATGGCATTTGCCCCTCATCAGTACTGAGGATTAATCGAACATGCAATTCAGCGATCTGTGAGCGAACCCACCTACCACTAGGCCACATCCTCCTCTGTCAACTACCGTGTCTAACTTGTAATATGAGCCCTTCACCGCAGTTGCGCAAATGCACAATAAATTAAATAAAAGAAATTTTTTGATAAAACTGTAAAATTGGGTTAAGCATCAATAAATACATGGTTCGTTAAAATTTGCTTTCTGGGCAAAAAATTATTGCTCTTTTGAAAAATAAATATTTTCCATAAATAGTTATACGAATAATTGACTAAACTGACTAATTGAGTTTATCATCGTTCCCTCCATAGATCATGACAAACAACTCCTGACCGTTAGTTAACATTTCTTCTGCAGTGGCCTCTGTTGAATGGAAAATCTAGAATGATCTAGTGCAATCTGATCTCTTCTTTATTCATTATCTGTTACAAAAAAGCTCATTTGATATATCCGTGGCGTGACAACCACTCACTCCATACACGCATAAACAAAATGTATTTTCAATATCAGCTGACCAATGCCTTCACAATGTTGTGAATTCGGAAGATTTGTAAACCAGATTTCGACTTCTTAGTATCTTCTGAAAGAAAGTAGCTCTCATGTGATAGATCCTTCACATCATAATACAGTAGTGAATATGTGTAATATAAGCACATTATAATCATGAAAACTTCCAACTAATGTTCAGCAGCAGAAATTCTTAACACTTGTTCAGCTATAATGGTCTCTGCATCATTAACACTTTGATATACATCTTAATCATCTTCTTTCCAAACTGTTATCAAAATTGCTATCAGTTTGGTCGTGTTCGCAAACTTTTTCAAAAAATCCGAACGATTATCTCGAATGATAAGATATTTAGCAATCTTCGTGTAAGCAGCTGTTCGTCCACTTTCTCTACGCCTGCGCTCGTGATCCATTATTGAAGTCGAGTGCAAATATTGCAACCATAATTTTGTTGTGCGTGAAACATATATAAAGTAATGATTGTAAAGTTACCAATCAAAGGTAAAGGCGGCTGAGGGTCTGGATTGTATCGCTTTCAGTTTTCTCAAAGGGACAGGGGGTGGCCCGGGACTTTGTTCTGGAATGCTTCAACCTGTTTTGGCGAGAAGGGGTTTGCCCCCAGTCTTGGAGAACTGCAGTTATTATACCCATTCCGAAGGATGGCAAACAAGCTAGGAAAGTCGACTCCTACCGACCGGTAAGCCTAACCTCTTGTCTTGGCAAGATGATGGAGCGGATGGTGGCAAAGCACCCCCACGCACCTTGCTAAATCGCTTTGCATGTGGCAGGAGGACCAGGCCGGGTTTAGTAGATTTCAGTCTACTGAGAATCAGGTTATTAGGATCTCCCAGTCTGTCAGCGGCGGTTTTAAGAGTCGGCCGGCTAATCGGAGTGTTTTGGTACTACTGGATTTCTCGAAAGCCTATGACACGGTTTTGCGGACAGACCTACTGGGCACCTTGTTGACCTCGGGAGTTCCTTTTCCCTTTGTTAAGCGGATTAGAAGCCTCCTCACCAATAGGCTGGGTTAGATTGCGTCTCAATGGGAACGAGAGTGGAACCCGGTTGTTTTATGAAGGACTTCCGCGGGGTTCCATCCTTTTATCCCTGTTGTTTTCCTTCTCTACTTTGGGACTTCGCTGACGCATTCCACAGCCATTGAGCGTCAGCCTTTATGCTGATGACTCGGCGGTTTGGTCATCCGACCACCATAAGGAGGTCGGGTCCGCTCAGGCTGAGATTGGTGTGCTGGAAGTCGGGAGAAGAAGCTGACCCTCAATCTGAATAACTGCGAGGTAAGTTTCTTTAGCCCTGACACCCATCAGAGTAGGTGAATTCCTAAGGTCGAATTTGAGGACCATAGTTCAAGGTTTAATCCTAATCCCTGTTTTCTTGGGCGTGATGTACGATCGGATGCTAATCATCTACCCACAGGCGGATAAGTTGGCTATAAAGATGATGAGAGGAAGCCGCTTCTTGCGGGCGCTGAGTTTCCGGAAGTGGGGATGGAATGGTCAGCTGCTCCGGCGGGTGTATCAGACTCTCCTCTTGAGGACTTCCATGTACTGTGGGGCGGGATAGCTACCTTGACTGTCTAACTCCAAAGTGGAGATTCTTGACCGGGCGCAGACTAAGTGTCTCAGACTCATAACCGGTATGTACTCCACGGCTCCAGTAGATGCCATTCGCTTGGAGGCTGGTTACCCTTTGTTCCATACCATCGTCCGTAGAAAAGGCCACAGCACTTGAGAAGTCTATGAGGCTTGCGAGCTCGAACCCTCGCAGAATAATCTCAGAGCACGTGGTTCGTCACCGCTTTGTGGCCCGCAGTAGCTTTCGCAATATGGCTAATGAAACCTACGACAGTATAGGGTTAGCAGGCCAACGACGCCTTCAGTTTCCCCCTGTCACTTCCGCCACGTGGCAGTGGGAGAACAAAAGGTGGAGTATGAACCTCTCATTGATGGGAGGCAGCGGTTGTAGTGATTCTGAAGCTGACGTTTAGAAGATGCGTTGGACACTATTCGTTCCCTTGGACAGTTTGACTCTACTGTTTATATAGATGGATCGGCTGAGAGTGGTGTGCGGCGCGGTTGTTGTGCTGCGTTAGTTACGAGAAGGTCAGATGAAAATCTGACCATTGTGGCAACTCGGCGGTTGAGGGATGCAAAGTTTGCTTTGTCCTTTGAGACGAAGATAGGCGCCTTGGGATTTTCGGTAAGAAGGCTTGGACTGAAGGTCGTGGCGGTTGATATTTGATCTGCTCCGATAGTAAGTCCGCCTAGGCCGCTTTGAACAGCGGAACGTCATGCTGTTACCCAGAAATGGATTCAGTGAGATATTCTTTGATGCGGTAGATTGCACGGTAGTCTTCCAGTAGACCCCTAGTCACTGTGGTATACATGGCAATAAATTTGCGGACATGTAGGCCCGGGAGGCTATTGAGCGGATGGATATCAACCCACTGTGCTCACTCCATAACCATTTGCGTTGGTCGCTGATCAAAAAGCCCCAACTCAGACTTGGTACATGGGTAGATTTACTTTTCTTCTACTTTTTGTGTGGGCGTATACTTTTAACTTTTCGTTTCTTAGATAGATCATGATATTTCTCAGTTTTGTTTATAGACATTTTACGACTACCAGATCCCTGTTGATTAGGGGGAGACAGAATAACATGACCAATATATTCACGACTTATATCACCTATTTCACGTTTAGTATATCTTCTTAGATTTTTACGAATATCTCTATGATCTCCAGTCAATCGTGACATCACCAATAAGATCTGTTCCAACTTTTACGGCAGATTTTGCAACACGTTGACCCGCCTTTACCATGTGAAGCATCACATTTCTTAGAATAGGAATGGAAAATATTTTAATGGTGCTGAATAAACTGCCTCTAACTTGTCGACGACCACCGGCATATACAGGCATGGATGAGAGAAACCACCTATTATTGGTACCGAGTATCCCACCATGGTTGATGTTAACACCTCCAAATTGATTCAAACACATCCAAATTGTTTATAGACGTTTTCGAAAGTGGAGAACAATTACGGCTTTGCCCTCAATAAAGAGTATGACAAGACCAACAACATTACATATTTTAATCACAATTGCATCGATAGATCGTTTCATGCAGGAGACATAGATTGGATTGTTGTAGATAATGCTAATTGTTTCACCAAAGGTGGTATTTGGGAAGTTTACAGTTCTCAAAAGTGGTACAAGTGAATTAACAACATGCATTTCTGCACACATCACAGTATATATAGAGGCTGTTAATACCTCCACTTAAATTGGTAAATATTTTTTGCCAAGACTGTAGAATGAAAGTAGTTTTGTTTAAATCCAAGAATATAATTTAATGCAAGTGTTACTTGTAGTGTAGTTAATGTGTTGTATGTTTTTATTGGCATTTCCCACGTAAATCGATTAGATACGGCATTATAGGATTGTGTTACACTAAATGCATCAAGAGTAAGTGCTTTATTAGTTAAAAAAATGTTACGTGTCATAATGTTGATTGCATCGGCGATAGCATCAGCACTTGTATAAAACTATTTTAAAACTACATTGCGCCCGATTAAAGACGAAACAATTTTTTGTTTGTAACAACCGATATCTGTTTATCTCGAGTAATGTTTTTATGTTTCTCATCTGTATAATTCGAAATCATTGTAGATTTTTCACCACTTCCAGGTCCAAGTATCAACACTGACTGGGCAGCATAGCAATGGGTGCGATCCATTCTTACCTTAAATATTTACTGGAGTAAACATTACCACCTGCCTGTTCTAGGATCTGATGCAATTTGTGAACAATCTGTACAGGTAAACTATAGGAAAAATCAACGAAACAGGCATATGATCTGGAAGTCAGAGAATGTCGACTACTCCAACAACAAAAACTGCCTGTTGGTTTTGAAGATAATTTGAAGATGATTTGAGTTCATGCAATTTTCTGTCAATACCACTTAATTATTATAGACAACTATACTATAAATTTTTCGACCTATAAATCAACCATATTCAAGCCAGGTTTGATCAACCGGGAAAACTGAAACTACCAATATTAACTACAGCATTTAATCAAAGCTTATATTATGAGCTCCTTAGTTGTCTATTTTTTTATAAAATAGACTTTGATAAGCGACTATACATTAAGCTGAACTGCTTTTTTATGGAGTGTATTTCAGCAAAACAGATCATTTTTGATATAAAAGAGTTTTTTCACACCTTCTACGATATATAAAATTCTTCTTGCCAAGGTTAAAAATTTAATCCATCTCATTATTTTTATGTCAACAATTAATTCAACATCTGACTGATAATTTGGTCCCCTATACGTTGATTAAAATACTTTTCTGCAGGTATCCATAAGTCCAAGACTGAATTGATTGATGCTTTTACATGTTAATAAGAATCAGATAAATGCTGATTGATTTACAAAACATTCTAAATTAATTCGTTGAATGATATCAACACTGTTCTCATATTTAATCTAAATAATATTATATGAAATTCCATGTTTATCAATTTAGTTATTTTCAGATATAGGATTAAATGTGAATATTCCTCTTCATATTAGCTTTTTATGTCTCACTCTAAACTTATATATTTGTACTTTTAAATTAGGTTTAATTATAACAATGATTATAAATATGTTGTATTTCAGTACATAATGTTTTATATATTAAACTTTTGTACATGAACCAGATGTTAACATAATTTAAATCTATATGTTGAATATTCATGTGGTATTGACACTAATTTCCTATACTTATTTCTTTGTAAATAAACGTTCCCTTTCTCACTTGTATATTGTTTTCTATAATAAATTCATTGTTAAAAAAAAAATCGCCCAGGTAAAGTATCATTTTAGAAATCTGGAACAATGCTAATTTTATTAAAAATATGGTTGACTTGCTTTATTGCATACAGGCATGTCTTACCATATAATCATATTATATAAGGTATGTTTCATTGTGTAAAGGTAATACTATAGCATTTCTTGTGTTTTTTATTTGCCTTTTTATATGTTTGTTTGTAAAAATAATTTCTAGAACCTGTATTTCAAACTCCAGATTTTCCTCATTTATTCATTTATTCATTTATTCATTTATTCATTTATTCATTTATTCATTTATTCATTTATTCATTTATTCATTTATTCATTTATTCATTTATTCATTTATTCATTTATTCATTTATTCATTTATTCATTTATTCATTTATTCATT
>JAUZND010051743.1:0-19368 GCA_034780555.1 Coelogynopora nodosa | reverse complement strand
AGGGGGGGAGGTTAGGGGGGGTAGGGGGGTATGGTCTATTTTTAGCCAGGACTCATGAATTTATTTATAAGTGTGGTCGAATCGACCCTTCCTATACTACTGTAAGAAAATTTCACTTGAAAAAATTTTACTTTTTATTTATTAAAATATATCACCTTTGTTTATCTTGTGTAGGATAATAATTGCTCATTTTGTATATAACTAAAGTATATCTTGTTCGACATGTTTCAACATGGATGAGAAAACAGGCAAAATTCTTTTTTATTATGGCGTGTTTTTTTAACGTTTATCAAATTCATTTAAACCAAGAGTTATAATTTTTTTTAAATATTTTAAGTATAATTTTATTCATCGCATTTGTATATTAATATATTATGTAGAGCTAATTTAGCGGTTGCCTGAAGCATTCGTCCGAAACAAATTAAGATCAAATCCATGATAATTGATAATTAATTGAACCCAATTTAAGTATAGTACAATACGACTGCTGACATCTATATGTGCGACGCCCTAAATAAATATTACTACACTTTCATTTAAAAATTTATTTGTTACACAGATAGACATGACCAATTCAAAAAAGTATTGTTTTTGTTGTGTTTAGACGTATTCACTAAATAAAGTGGTTTGCTGTTTAAGATCAATACTCTCAAAAACTATTAAAACTTAGAAAAAGCTAACTACTATTCCTCATCCTGACTGCGAAAAGCAAGAGTGTTGATATTAGATTATTTAAAAAATCAAAGCGAAAATAATAAATTAGGGAATTTATACATACGTTACATTTATACATTTATCCATTCACCAACACAATTTCCTAAAAAAGAAACAGTAGCTAAACATTAATAAATCATCATATTTATTATAATTAATTAACTCTATACTAATATTTATTATATCTTTTTTATAAATGTTAAAAATGCCTCATATTTAACAATAATATTAACAAAATTTAGGTAAAATAGTTTGTGGTGTATAAATTATCAAATTAACCATTACAAGTAAATTATTTTGTTTAATAAATCTATAGATTATTACACTATTTTGCTGAATATATAATAGCTCTGAATTTTTTTTGTATTCTCATCATCTGCGTATGGACATTATAGTGGAAGTGTTATATGGAGAATTTTTAGTAAGTTTTACAAATCGCTAATAAATTTTACATTTTTATAAATATGTTGAGAATATAAATAAATACATTTATTATGTAAAATTATTTCAGAATGCAACTAAAATTTCTACACAGACACTCATGTGTGTCAATGTTAAAATATACTCGTAAAGAATCATTATATAAATTTTAGTGCCGTTTTTTTAAATATAAATTTAATGCCATTTTTAACTTAAATATAATGCCACTTTTAAATATAAATGTATCACCATTTTTTAACATAAATATAATTCCAGATTGCAAGCTATCCCGAAATTTGACATCACTTGTAGTTTGGCAACGTAAGACTTCTAGAGACTGGACGCCATAGTACCAGGAAGTGTTCTCCAATTTCACACGACAAGCTGAAAATCCTTTTTTCATAACATTGAAAGACGCTTCTGTAAATGTATAATCTCAATATGTAATACAAAACGTAATAACGTAAAAGCTATTGACAATGCCATAAATATGCGACAAAACAACATATCGATAACTACAACAAATGCGATATCCCAACACAGCGAGATTTAAAAAAAAGTTTTTAATTAGAGTTCATGATCTATAGCTATAGGGCCTATACATTGATTGATTATTGTGTTTTAGAGTCAATATTTATGTTTAAAAAATCTTATTTTTAATTATGTATTCATTTAAGACATTTTACCCATACAATGATTACTGATAGCAATGATCAACATCTTTAGGTTTATTCCTGCGGATGGATCCATACCATAATTCACTTTGGCAATACTCAGTACGAATTATTACAAGAAATAACCAAAGCTAATGTAGAGAATTAATAGTATAGGATGACAGGTTTTAGTATATTGAATTTAAAACAAGGCGATTTTATTTGATATCCGGCTATCGTACTTTAAATTCGCGTCATAACTTGAAGCTCCAAATAATTCTTAATGAGACGTAGTATGCCACTTCTGGCAGGAAATTTATCTTAAATATGACCGGAATTATTCATCTAAAAATATATCCTACTAAATTTAAGCGAAAGTTACAAGTATAAGGACTGTGTCCGAATATCAATCGTTGAAGTTAATCGATTATAGATTATTATTTTAGCTTATAAATTTGTGTTTTAGTAAAAAAAAATTAAAAACAATTTTAGCTAATATGCAACAGAATTAAAGCTAACAATTCATCTCATTAAAAAATTGAATAGTTATTGTGGGTTTATCGATATCTCACTTTAAAAATATGAATACAATGTTGTCAATTTCAGAAAGTAACACGTTATACGTGAAAGTGGGAAATAAGCCATAAAAAATTATCCCATTAATATATGTAAAATAAATGTATATAGGAATTGAAAATTATAACCAATAAGACTAATTGCATAAGAGTTTAAGTAAAGCACATCGGGTATAACACATTTTAGATAAAAAGTCCTAACTAGCTTGTAGATATTTACAAGCTGGTATGATTTTGTATAAAGCAAACATCCAATGTTGAAATAAAAGATGTAGCTATAACGCTAAGAGATTCAATATCTGTTTGAAAATTATCACCATCATTCAAATAGCTAGTCATTTCCTAAACAAAAAGTTGGGTAAATTATCAACGATTTTTTTTAACAAATAGATATCTTGAAAAGGGATGGTTTACGATTGAGGTTGTGTCTATGCATACATAGTTGAAGTTAATATATTAGGCTAGGAAGATTGTTTAAATAAGAAGTAAACATTAAATTAATTTAAAACATAAGTTCTAAATATATTGCCAAATATAAAAAGATAATAATATAATGATTTCAGTTTTATAATAAATGTCATTTTTAAATAATATATATATACATATGTACAATATAACAAAAAAGGTTTATAATTAAAAAAGTTTTTAAAACCTAATTTAATTTGATTCATTGAATTAGATTACCAGTTTACAGGATTAACTGAGAATGTACTACTTTTCCCAGAAATGATTTCCTTTTTAAATCAAGTTGTGACACATTCAAATTTCTTTATAGTTTCTTTAAATGTTAACCACTTATTGTAGTTCCATATAAATTATGATGCTTTTTTTCAATTACAGTATTCCTGGTTTTAGTGTAAATATGATGATGTGGGACCAATTGTTTCCACGAAATATATTGGACTGACAGCTTGTTTTCATCTTAATTTTTATAATTTTCATCTTAAATCTATCAATTAATACAGTTAGTGGTGAAAAGTCCATTCATTAAGAACAGTTTCGATGAATCAATCACATAATTAACACCGTGAACTATCTTATAAACTACGTCACTTTGCCTTGACAAATTATTGCAAGCTATATTTTAATTAATAAACTACCATAATCATATTAAATGAAAATTAACTATTGTATATATTTTTATATAGTTAGTATATATATATTGATAATTTGTCTGTGTAAAAATTGTACAGAGGCCTTTTAATTTGCATAGTGAAGTTTTTATTATACATATATGAGTAGAATATTTCTAGTTATGTAAGAGTATTTTTACAACAAAACATATTTCATCTACAATATAATATAGCGCAAATATTTAATACGAAGGAGACATTCTATATAAGGGGAAATTCTTTAAGGGAAAATATACATTTTTCTATAAATATTTAATTATTTTCTGTTGTTTTATTTTTGAGTATATCATCAATTATTCCATTAAATAATTGTAGCCAACATCAACAAGTAAGTATAAAGAGATTGTACAGAAATTGTTGCCAAATTAAAGTATTGTTAAATGAATTGTGTATATATTATTTAAAAAAATAGTTATCACATAACAATTATTTTACAATTAGGTATGTCGTACTACTTGCAATATAATATTTTAACACTCTTTTAACAATAAAAATGCACATATAATATATATATATAAGATAATACAATAAAATATAGGTTTTTATAATATATACAATTTATTTTAGTTTGATATAGAAAATGTGAAACAAAATGTTAATGTTATAATATAATATGCGATCTAATACAATTATTTATCAATAGTACCAATATCAATATGCCACACTTTTTAATTGTTTTATTCATAGTAATTATAGATTATTTAAAGATTGGAAAACATGTAAAAATTAGTTACAAATTCAATATATAGTATGTACATTTAATATATATAAATGTATATACATATATTTAAGTTGCTACTTTTTAACAGAGAAACATGTTTAGTACCTATTTTAGCATTCCATTATATAATATAATTGCTAAATAATAAATAAGTCCTAAACAATTTTTAGCTGCAGATAATATTTTAATTAATAAGATGACACCATATTTCCTACACACATCTACCATTTATAAAAATGATAATGTAGTATCGTACGTTAAAACACTTCTTGAAACACAACTTAAATGGGTGTCATTTACATATAGTTCATGACGAAGGAACTAATGTATAGATTTAAGAATACAAAATAATGTTTATTAAATAAAAATGAATAATGAAACTACGGCAATTGTAACCATTAACACGTATAAACTAGAATAATGAAACTACGGCAATTGTAACCATTAACACATATAAACTAGAATAATGAAACTACGGCAATTGTAACCAGTAACACGTATAAACCAGAATAAAAGCTGACTATATTAATGTATATTATTTTTTCGTAATCAATTTTTTATGCTTATTAAAAATTTTCTTCCAATATAGAAGTCGTGATAGTCACCATAAGCAACCTAAATCCATGTTTGTTTGCATATAAACACTTTAATCGATCGCCGTTATTTTTATTTTTAAATGAAATTGTTTTTCTTGTCATGTGGTTCCTTTTAATTCCTTTCCTTTGAAAGAAAGGAAAAGTTTATTGGGGCAAATTTCTAATTAAGTAATTAATATGTACATTTTAATAATACTTATAATATTGCTTACAAATTTATGTTCCCTAATTCCGTTTAATAATTACAAAAATATATTATTTATTAATATTAATAATAATTGATTTACTCTATTTTAAAATAGGGTAAATCAATTCATTATTTGCAAATTGATGGTAGCCATTCCATGTATTGGCCTGTTTGTCGGAAATCCGTTTGTAAATCTCTAACTTGCAATTATTAATTGATCAATATCTGCTACATCCTATAATATAGTATATCTGAAGGTCAAATCTAATGAGCAATTTTTTTCGTTAAGTGGCATACTACTAATTTCTTTAGTGGCTCATTTGGGAGCAATGAAAATTCATATATTTTTTAACGAAATAATTGACTTCTTAGGCCGACCGTACAGTAAACACTTTCCTATCATAACATTTTAAAAGTTTTACAATGAGTTTGGATATACTTATTAATGTCTTCTATTTAAAATTCTAATCTGGTATTTAAAAATATATATAATACGTTTTCTTAATAGTCAATCCCTGAAATAGCGGCGTATCCTTTTTGATTTGATGAACAATCGTTTTAATGAGTTCTCCAATCTTGATAATTGTTTACGTCACCTTCGTGATCAATACAAAAAATACCTTGCGTTTTCAGTGAAAACATAAAACATATAATACTAACTGTGAACTTTATTTCGTGTTGTCATTAAATCGTGTTGCTACTGTATGAAACCACTTATCTAATGATATTATAACAGAAAAAAAGTAAATCATAATAAATCAATGGTTAAATCTGTTGACCACAATAAAAGTTAAAATTTTCAATAAATGCCATATCAATATTTTCTGTTCCGTTCAATGCATGTATACTCATGTATACTTGTTTTTTTAGGTTAGCTTACATTTTTATGTAGCTAATAAAATGGTTTTATATTCTGTTGCAAGTAAGCAATATATGGTAATCACATTATCGTGATATAACATGATAAAAAATTCAGGTATTTTAATTATGTTTTCTTTAATTTTGTAAATTTATCATTATTTATTTATTTAAAATGTAATCCTAATAAAAAAATTTTTTAAATAGGACGGACTCCACATCTCTAAAACTCTTTTCCTTGGATTAGCGCATTTATTCCTTTAGGTTATCAATCCAATTGATAGAACAATTCACCAAATGAACGTTAAGAAGAATAGTTACGAATGTTAAGAAGAATAGTTACGAATGTTAAGAAGAATAGTTACGATTGTTAAGAAGAATAGTTACGAATGTTAAGAAGAAGAGTTACGAATGTTAAGAAGAATAGTTACGAATGTTAAGAAGAATAGTTACGAATGTTAAGAAGAATAGTTACGAATGTTAAGAAGAATAGTTACGAATGTTAAGAAGAATAGTTACGAATGATAGAAATGAATAGTTAACAATGTTCTATTCATTGTCCAATCAATTGTCAAAATATCAGAACAACTAACTGTCTATACAAAGGATTTTTTATCAACTCAATTTAACTTTCTATTTGTTATATTTGAGATAATTTTACAGATTAAATGATCTAACCGTATTTGTAAATGTTATATATTTGTAATAAAATAAGAGTTTCTGAAATATTTTACAAATACAATATGTATTCAATTGATCTAACTAACAATTTATTTTAACCAGCAATATTAACTTTTAAGCTTCTCTAATATTAATCAAATATGGAGCCATTTAAGCATAAAGCACGAAGGAAAATCAGTTTTTCATTTCTCTTCCCATACCGACATATACGCAGAAAAATCTTTAAATGTGTGAACTACTTGCCTGCATTTCGTACATAAATAGCTATTGTTTGAATTGTTGCCATACCATATTTCTATTAACAATTAGAATATATTTCAATCAACATTTCGAAATTAAAACAACAAGTAAACGTTTCTTCCATATCCCGTATTATTAATGAATCATTAAACATGTGAAGGCTCTATATCGTATTATATACTTACAATACCTCTGGGATACAGTACTCAACCTCTACAGTACAGTGCAATACAATATAATCTTTTATTTTCGACAAATGAACAAAGCGCACAGTATACAGCGTTTCTCTGAGCTGGCTCAGCTTGGAGATCAGTCTAAATTATTGATAGGTCTACCCATACATTGGAATACTACTCAGTCACTCCCTGTCAACTGGATTCCTACTGCTAGAGCATGTAGGAAAATAAGCAACCATTAACCGTAATTACTAATTTCACTAATTAATTAGTTAACCAGGCAGAGAAGAGAGAGCACAACGCGCAGGGGGACAGACCCAAATTAACCCACTCAGAACTATCATAGTTCACCAACTTGCTGCGTGTATAGAACACTATGCTCTATATGCAGATACTAAGTGTGGTGTTTCTTTGACGTCAATAAACCACTCTGAGTAATCAATTAATTTAATTAATTTATCATTAATATGATGACTATAGTAATCGCTAGATGCACACGAGCAATATACAATGCAATGATGCCCTTTAAAGTTGACTATGCTGTTCCTAGATTTGTAACTAATAAATGATTACACGTTTTAGTATTATCCGTCATTCATGAACATTTCAACTATGTGTTATATTATATTTTCATTATAACTAGGTATATTCACTATTGTTCTCATTTTCGTAATGCAACGTAGTCACTATGGCAATATGACAAAAAGTTAGAAACTGACAATGTCCCACTTAAGTTTTCCGTAAATGCATTATTAAAATTGTTTAGAAATGAACAGATAATAGACAGATAATTCAATTGGACTTTATAATATTATCTATTGTTATATATATTCCTTTAATAAAAGTATTAACTGTCTTAATAGTATGTTTTTATTATTATAATTAAGAATATAATATTTTAATTGTCTATTAACTTTTTTCATATTAAGTCACTTAATATTATGTTATCAATAACAACGAATCAATGATAGGACTGTATACTTAATAAAATATAACATATATAAAAGCTAGCATAATGTTATGATGACAAATAATGATATCATGAACGTTAATTAAATTACTTATTTTATGTTATGTATATATCGTATATTATGCAAACATGAGAGAGGATTTAGAGTGGTAACAGTCATGGGGGGGAGGAGGTATATCCCTGTTCAATGACGCCCTTTTTATCAAGATATGTAGTTATATTTAGCAAATATTTTGTAAACAGTGCATATTCAAAACATATTTATGAACTTTTTCAGGTACACCTTGGCTCCCTGAAAATGATTTATTTCATAATGCTACTAATGCTATCTAGTTATATATTTTTGTTATAAGTTGACACTATTGCTTTTACTCTAAGTTTTTGTGAACATATAGTAGGTCGCCCACTGTTAAAATAAAAAGCCATTTATTTTTTTGTTAATTTTCTCTTCAAACTAATTAACTTTAACTATTATGTAAAACTAGATGGACTAATTAGCTATATGCAACGCATAAACTTTAACTGAGTGTTGTTTACACTTTCCTCGGTTTCTCGCTCTTGTTCTCTTCTCTCTCCCTGCTTCAGCCTATTGAAACACAGTTGATTTTATATATATTATAATATATTTCTCATCTTCTCTTACCGTTTCACCTTCCACTTTATTATAATGTTTTCATTAAAAAATCGATATGTTACAGCATCGTCGGTCGTTGACGAACGATTTTAAAGAATAAACAAATTCGGGTTATATACATAATATAATATGTCGGTTGCAATGATGCAATGATGCAAGGGGAAAATAATAATTACGCCCTATGCTTAGTATGTTACAATATATACACTTCATTTGCAAAAAAGAATATGCCCCATCACTGTACATTACACTGGGATAAATGAGCTCAGCACACGCTTATGCGTATCATATCAATGAAAGTAGCCTAACTGAGTAAAATCTATAAAAGTTAAGAATTTTGATGTATCATTTATATACTTCCTAATTGGTAATAATAGTTGTTCAGTGTTTGTTAACGATGTACATTTGAAAAGATAATAATAAAATAAATATTTTACTAAACACTTGAATCATGACCATAGCATGTCTACTGATTAGTAGAAACACTTTCTGTTCAATACTTATAGCATGAATTTTTAAGCTTATAGCAGAAACCAGTCATTTAATAAAAAAAAAAATTTTTTTTTTCTAAATTGTGATAAATACGAATTAAAATATAAATGAACCACGATTTGTAAAACAGACAGTCACAACAAAGAAAAAAGATCACAAAAATTGAAACCCAACCTAAAAATATCAATAAGCGTATGCAGCGTCTAATTTTTCAGCGAGATATTTTATTCCTCTTATTTCTTTGCTTATATTTATTACCATACCCTACCTCTCTGATGTCATCCTTCATATTAAATATATTTTATAAATAATAAACTCTTTTCGCTATTATATTTGCATATAAAATTTCAATTCACCTCTGATATTTGACGATATTACCAAACCGGGCTAGTATATATTGTTATAATAAATTTATAAAAAACTAATGCTAAAATACTGTTCACAATTGTAAAATAATTAAAGCAAATTAATGTATTATTATAAATGTATATTACAAAATGTAAAAATCAACATTATTATATGAAACATATTTGTGGATCAATCATATCAGAATTTCTTTTCTAAAATTTTGACATAAACATACTTATGAAATGATCCTATATCATAGAATTTTAATTAAAATATCATATCATGTCATATGGTTAATTAATTTTAACAATCTACATTATACCACTTTTAAATTTACATCACTCTTATTGGCTAAAAATAATTACCTTCAAATGTTTATTTTAGTAATTATAGAATTTGTTTAAAAAATTATAATATTTTCTGTGTCGTACGTGAGTTTTAGGGGTTCAAATCGTTCCCGTCCCTCCAACAACATGATCTCAATAAGTTTTTTGTTATATATAAAATTATGTTTTGTACAAGCAATACATTTTTTAATTAACAAACTTGTCCTAGTGGAAGCCCCAGATATGTGGGAGGGGGAACACTATTTTCAGACCCCACTTGTATCGTGACGTCGGAACCCCTCTCAAATCCGTAATCAAAAAGCTAGTTCCACGACTGGTTTGTTAAATTTTAGCTTCCTATAAATATCGTTAACAATTTAGTAAATTTGAAGATTGCAAAAATTTTAATTTAAAAAAAGAAGTTGAATATTGGAATAGATAAATAGAAATTCCTATTGTATGTTATTTATATTTAAAAAATGTAGCATATGGTAAAGAAAGCTTATTCTGTTTTTTTGTGGTAATTTATGGACATAAGCACGGCCATTTCGAAAACTGACTCGTTTAAATACGGTCAGTTTCCAAAATATCGAATTTTAACTATTACTATATAATTCTAAGTTTATTTTAGCATAATAAATTATTGAATTACTTAGATAAAAAACTAAAAATGTGTGTATTTAAATACATAAATTGTTGGAAATGTGTTTGATATGTGTTATTAATATTTTTCTATTACTGTACCTATGTTATATATTGTTAAATAATATTTAAATATATTGTACATTATATATTATCGATATTCAAGTATAAACTAAGATATATTATATATATAAATACTAAGTGTAGGAGGACGCATGCTGCATTAGTCTTTTTTTTTCGGGGGGTTCGTTTCGTAAAAAGTAAAACTCTGGTTCAGATAAAAGTGATAATTTCGTACATAATATATTATCAATTTTCCTAAAATATTATTCCTATTATAATAACCTATAGCACCAACACGGTCTATATACCAAAAACATGATGTCTTCGCACGATATTCCATGTTAACTTTTACTTAATAAGTATTTATGTATTACTTAAACCGGTTACCAAATCACCTGGACTGCTCTCCCCCTCCAAAAACGGTTCAAAAGTGCAGTTAACCCAACAAATGGAACTTCATTAACTCCCTTGTTTACTTATTGTATCTACATCAGTGCATACGCTTCACATCGTGTTCCACCCATATATACAATTTTCACTTTGTTTGTCGAATGCAAATATATACCTAAATATACTGTCCTTGAAAAGTTGAATATAATTGAGCTTAGTTTTTCAAACCATAATATCATTATAAATATATGTATAGAATGTTGTAATATTAGTCAATTCTAGGCGCTATTTATAGGATTCGAATTGTATTACTATAATTTATATTGTTTAAAAAAATAGGATATAATTCGATCTTATTCAAGTATATTTTGGTATAGTAAAATTGAATATATTAGTATAGTTAAATTGTATTTTTTAACTTACTTTAATGCATGCTATTATGGTAATTATGGTAATTATGGCTATTATGCTATTATTAGTATAAATATTATATTTAAATTAGTTCAATGTACAATGATATTTTGTTTAAACAATTCGTATATACAATATGTATTACGAAAGAAAACACATATTATTAATTTTTAATATTTAAATTAATTTAAAATACTTCTCTACGTAAGAAGACTAAACCTGTTGTCTGACTATATTTCGTTTTGAAACGTATAACATATACCCATATGTATTTATAACACATGTGTTTGTCATAGATTAGACAAAATAATGTCTTTTTTGTCTTTCGTTCATGTGAAACGGTTGGCTTTCATCATTGATAATATATTTATATATATATATATATATATGGAGGTAATAATGTTAAATAAACAGATTTTTTAGTTTTTATGAATTTTCATATAATAATTTAAATGTAAAAAAATCATACTTATTAAATAAAAGCAGTTGCAGCCATGAAAATTATAAATATAACAGTTAAGAATTTTAATTTATCGTTAACGATTTCCATGAAAATTTATGTTTTACACTTTTTAAAGTTTTTTTAATTTAATATTTTTTACAGCTTCAAAAATAAATTATATAATTAACTATGAATTTAAAATATGGCAAATTACTTCAAGCAAAGGATAAAAAGTTATAAAAAGCTTTTTAAAAATCAAGAATTGTAAAATACTAGCGAATTATTTTAATTGTGTTCTTACAAAAACTCATTTTTCAACTTAATACACCGATTAAAAAATTTAAGGGGATAGAGCCGATTAATTTCAAAAAGAAATGTATTGAAACTATTTGTTAAATAACAGAATTTCTTCTAAAAATATATTTTAATAGGAAATAGGGTCCAGTCATACAGAAACGCCCCTAGATACGGTAAAATCCTAACTCTGAAGCTAAATAATTTATTCATTTTTAAAATATTTATGTAAAGTATTTTGAAATAAACCTAAATGTATATATTTATCAATTTGTCTTTTGCGTTTTCTAAAGACTATAGACGCTATTTTCAATTTGACAGACGCTAAACGAACCAAGCAGTTTTATAAAACGCGGTTGAAGAGGAAAATGCCGTAATGCTATAAAAATGGTTATCAATTAATGAAACATGTATTATTTTGATTGACATTCAATTTCATATTTAAAATGTAAGTAATGAAATAATGAAAATTGGTCTGGAAGCATTAAACACGATATTACAGTAACCTGAGTTTAAGGACTCCCAGATAGTTTTGCATTCTTGTTCTGGTTATTAACGGAGGCTACTGTGTCACTTTCTGTTTTCAAAAATCTATAGATAGAAATATAGATTATATAGAACATATAGAATATGTGTACATATTATATATATACATATAGACATAACTATATTACATAACTATATAGAATATAGAACAAAACAAAAAAAGTTGGTAGGAATTCGGTTGGGACAAAGCATTGAAAAAGTTCATCTGAATGAACGAAGCGGTGAAAAAGTAAAATTTTGCTTTCGTTTATTTGACTGAAAGTTGTCGTAGCAGTTTGGCGCTTGAAGGTTTCAGGGTAATTAAGAAATACCGAAGAGAGTGTGGTAAGAATAATTTTCTTTCCATCAACTGATTTTAATAGAGCATAGTCATGCCAGTGTAGTAAACAAATTCCCATATTTCAATGAAATAAGTTTTTCTCGAAATAACAATTTCCATTTTAATTGTATAAGGCAAAACAGATAATTACAAATCTAGTTGGTCATTGTCTTTTAAATGAAATCCATACACAGGAATTGTTTCTTGTCTTTTCGCAATCTATTCTTCATTTTGCAATACTGCATTTACGTCCTAAAGGTATTCGTGTGAAAAATGTGACACAGATAAAATAACGAATCGCTGTGAAGGAGACTGCTATAATAATAATTATTATTATAATAATACCTCTGCCAGGGACAGCTATTAATAGTAACAATGCCTGTGCCCACAGCCGCTTTTCCTACTAATAGTGTTTAGCGTCCCAATCATAGATATCGATTTTTTCGATATATTCATATCCATATCCATATCTATGGTCCCTGTTATTACTATTAATGGCTACATTACTATTTATTACTATATGGCCCTGATTTGACCTACAACTTTCATTTCAGATAACTGTTTCTTATTGGCCAATGCAAGGATTGTCGACTATCCAATCGTGTACTGCAACGAGGGCTTCAGCAAACTGAGTGGCTATTCACGGGCGGAAGCGATGCAAAAAAGTAGCACCTGTAACTTTATGTACGGCGATGGAACCACAGAAGAGATGCGCTCAGATGTTCGTCGAACAATGGATAGCAATGAGTCTGAAAAAATTGAGGTTTTACTCTACAAGAAAAATAGTACGTCTTACAATATGTTAAGTCATTTTACATTTATATTAAATATGCAACAACATATATGTATATAGCTGATTTATTTTAATTTGATACACGTCCTATTTTGTATTGAATTAATTTAACTCACGTTATCACTTATTTCGTATGTGTTAAACGAAATAATTATAAATCAGTCATTGTTTTTTATTTTTGTTGGTTATAAATTATATATAATATTAACCCGTAATGTTAAAGAGACACCTACGGAAGAGGGGAGGGTCAAGGGAGTTTGGATCCCCTTTTGTAAATAGAAGTAAGCGCCACAGAGAATGAAAATATAATAGGTAAAACGTGATATTTGTATTTGAAATTATAAAAATACAGTGCTTGGACATTTTTATTAAAATGTTTAAAATGAAAAGACATAACTTTTAATTATTTTTGGATTTTTATTACACTATTTTTAACACGTTTAAATAAAAATGTTCAAGCTCTGTATTTTTAGAATTCAAATAAAATATCGCGTTTTACATATTGTATGTTTTTGATCTTAAATTGTTAGTTAAAAATGAAAAAGGATTCTAAAAAGACTCTGCATTTTTTCTCCGAGTTTATAATCTCAATTGTTTGCTCGTGTAACACTTGTGTAATAATAATTAAATAACTAATTTTTACAGAATTAGGAGATTTTAGAATAACCTTTAAAAGATGTTATGCTTTGCTTAGTTCTGTTGAATAAATAAGTATATGTGATTTGGATCAATATTGATCAATTTGAATCAGTTGTATGTTTTGTTAAAGTTGACAAAATTATGAAATACACAATTAAAAAAATAATAAGATTTCACTGATTATAACATATGTAGATTAATAGCAATTCTTACCTATTTTTATATATAAAAATAGTTTGTAATAATTAGGATTTAATGATATGATATTAACCACTCATATTTCAATAAATGGAAGATGTATTCTGTGTATTACATATGATTAAATTTGGTTTAAAAAATAAATATAACTATAACATTATTTAATTGTTTGCGATATTAATCGGTAAGTAACATAGTCAATGCAAACTTTTTTCAACCAAAAAATTTACTGAATTTTATTTTTTTGGAGTTTATTTGAATATATAGAAGAGCATCAATTAATCATTGATGTAAAAACCCAATAAAAGTACAATATTTCCCTAAATATTTTTAATTGTGAAAATGATTGGCCTTTATTATGCTTGTGGCTTAAATCCGGGGAAAGTACTGGAGGAAACACCAGAAGAATAAATAACTAGTTTTTAAGGTCGGCATTAAAATAAGTAACAAAGATAAACAAGCAATTTTATTTTAAAGTATGTAATAATTACTTAAAACTAGTTATAATTAATTTATTTGTATATTTTAATAGTTAATTGTATAATTATATAGTTAATTTAAATGTATACGTATTTTGACCATTTTTATTAACATTCTAAAATCCATTTTTATTAATTAATTTGATTATTTTAAAATCCATTTTGTTTATTTTAAATACTTTTACAATGATGACCTTGAAAAATAGGTTAAATTTCGTTATCGTTTTTCCTCCGACTTTTCCTCCTGATTTAAGTTACTACCTTCATTATGTTTAAATACTCCTTTTATTTAAGTTATTCAAGTCGAAAGCGATTAATAATATTACAAAATATATTTTTACATTTGTTCTGTCTTTATTTACTGTTTTTGTGCATATTTTAGCTTTTACTTGTATGATTCATTATTGCATCATATCATATTTCCACCTCATAACATTTAGTTAAAACTTCAGATAAAATTTTTGTTGTACAAAAGTTTGCAGTGACTATGTTCGTTAACCGATTAATATCACAAACAATTAAATAATGTTAAATAATTATGTTTTATACCAAATTTAACCATACGTATGTAATACACAGGATACATCTTCCATCATTTATTGAAAGATGAGTAGTTAATATCATATCATTAAATCCTAATTATTACAAAATATTTCTATATATAAAAGTAGGATATAATTACATTTAATCTATGTTATTATAACCAGTAAAATCTTCTTCTTTTTGAAGTACGTATTACATAATTGTGTCAACTTTACCAAAACACACAACTGATTCAAATTGATATAAATTGATATAAATCACACATATTTATTTATTCAACAGAACCAAGCAAAGCATAGCAACTTCACCTAATTCTGAAAAAATCGTTATTTAATTTTTGTAACACAAGTAAACAATTGAAATGTATAACATTTCTTAAATGAAATTAATAAAAAAATTATATCGGAATTGATATTCCTTATGATAAATATTAGCCTTTTGTCGAATTAAATAATAATTTACAGATTTTTTTTCTTTCTATAAATCAAATTTTAAATTCATCATTTTCTTTTTTATCAATAAGTAACAGTTTCGATAAATCGATATTTATAAATTTTAAATAGTCATTTTTATATAGAAAATGCACTGTTTAATAGTTTAAAGATACTTCAAAAGGAGTATTCATCCGTTTGGACCCATGTGGTACACATTTGTTTTAGATTATATCTAATCTTTTGTTACTAAAAATAAGTTACTCTTTGTACCACGTAAAACGTAATATTGGCATATTATAATATTCTTGATTTAATAAGCAATGAATTCTGAGACAGATAGAATTACTAGTAATAATCACATGTTAAGTTTTACACTAACATATAAGGCTTCCAATTATTATATTGTATAAATGTTTTGATATAAAACTAATGGCGCCTACCAGATGATGTATTGCACAACATTTTTTCAACATTCAATAATATATATAAATCCTCTATTTTTATGGATTAAGTGAATCTAATAAAGAAACACTGGGTGTTGTTAACAATAGGCTATTTGACTATTTCTACTGTTAACAAGTGGCATAACTAGTGAATTTGCATATATTATTGAGTTATAAAATCGAATCACTACATACTATATCATACATTTAAATACGCAGATATCGTAGCTCACATTGAATAAATTTATAATAACGCATTTTGTTATTGTAACGCATGCGTTGTGATATAAAACAACATTATAAAAATATGGAAACCGTAGAACATTTTAATTCTATAAATCATAATATAAGCAATATTAATACCACCATATTAGATATGACGAAAGATAATTGTATATCAAAATTAAAAACTTTACATCCAACTGGTATTAACAAGAGCCATGGATATCTTACAAATTAATTTTTCAATTGTTTATTATAATACTGTCTATTACACATTGTTAATTAGTTTATTATATATGAATTGTATCTTAATTTTAAAATCAATCTATTTAAAAAATTATGTAAGCATTATTTATATTCATAGTTATTAAATCTGTAATTCAAATATTAAACAATATCATATGAAACTTTTGTATGACTTTTTAAATATTGATCATTATTAATATATATATATTGTATATATTGTATATTTCTTATTGTATTAATTGAAATGCATTAGCCGAAAACGCTCTGAAATGCATTATTTTTCTTAAATTTAATAAATGATTGCTTTTACGTAAATAAAAAAATTAAGACACTATTGTTTATTCAGAATTTATTATATTCTTGTATATATGTGATTGTGTTTGTAAAGTTCAGCAATTTAAATAAAAAATACTTACTGATTAAATATATAAATATACTAAAAGTGTTGCACTCGGTTACTGTCGTGAATTGCAATGTACATTTTAAATAATATCAGAATTTCATGAACAAACAAGCGTCTATTGAAAACCATTAAATAATCATATGAATTTTATACAATGTGATAGCACAAAATATAATGCGATTAAAAAAACAAACGATGACATGGCACATATTGCTTCATATTTGATTCATTTTTTGATAAGTTTGTTAAAACGGAAAAGGCTTCTAAATTATTTTCTAGCCATACTTTGTTGTATCACTACGTCAATTTACTATACATTACAAGTAAATTTATTAATTTTATAACGTTTTCTAGAATTGAATAACTTTACAATGTATAGCTATTCAAATATACCTTATTTTGTCAAAAATAAGACCTGTTTTGTTTCACTTAAATTGATCTGTGGGTGGCAAATAAAGAATGACTATATAGGAATAATACTACGGCTTTTTTGTTTAGTTATTATGTAGTTTATGTTAATGCTTATGTCATGTTTATTTGTTATGTTTATTTATTTTCAATTATTTTTGGAAATGAATATCTCGATGAATTATCCTCTATATGCATTTATTCATTAGATTAGTTAGACAAATTATTATTAAATTGTTCTTTTTCTTTTCAGATGTAGTTTGTTGTTCTCTTGATATATTCATATAATTTATTTTTAATGGCAACACATAATCCATAAGGTTTTGTTGCTGAAAGCTCAAAAGTGTAGATGGTTAAATAGTTGCTAATTAGACAGCTAAATTGTTGCTAACTGGTAAAATATAAAATTAAAATACATAATTTTTGTTCTCTGTTTAAAATTGCTTCAAAATATTTGTAAAACAATAGTCATTATTTTCTATTAATTCAAATTAATATTACTAAATAATCAAAATATTTTCAATTTTTCCTCCACATTGTGTTGCGACCAAAGTTGTGACCCTAATTGAATTATGGTCAAAATAAAATCACTTAGCCTAAAAATATACACAATATTTATTAACATAAAGAACTATGGATTGCAATAACACTGAATAAACAGTCCAAATTTTGTCCGTGGATAGAGTCACCCCACAGGAATTCGCCTCCCTTATACGAATTGAAGTAACATCGACTATAAAAAAAAATTGAAAGCAGTGATGAGACCGGTTCTTTATTTATATATTTTACTCTTAATGATTATGTGATTATACATTATATATTACCATATACAAGAAACGAAGAGAATATCTTCAAATATGAATTTTATTTGTTAATATTTTCATATACATTAGAATCAATATGCATACTGTACTCCACACATTTGAATTGGAATCTGAATATTGTCAATGTAAATTTTCAAAAGTATTATTTCACTTATTTCACTTATTATTTCACTTATTTCACTAATATCAAATATTTGGTTTCTATACATTAATATGGCCACTACACATGGAATTACATGTATGAAATTTAATTTTTACGTACATTAAATATTTGTAAATTTTATAAAAGAATTGTTTATATACTTTTTTCGCCTAGTTAACTTGCAAATTTGTGCTTGCAATTTGTGGACGTATTCCAAAATTGTGTTACACAGAAGTGCATCTCACTCATATAAATATGTGTTGTAAATTTTACCTTAAAGCATATAGTATAAAATATGTTATGGAATGGGGCGGAATTCGATTATCCCCTGTGTTTATAAAGTTTAAAAGAACTCAGGTAGAATAATGGAATGATACTTTTATGTTTTGTTTCTGATTTATTATAACATTTCACCAAAAGAATGATTGAGTATTTTAAAGTTGCAATTATGATTAATGTGTTACACCAAATATAATACAATTTATTAAAATCTTAGGAATATCATAAAAAATATAGTCAAAATTTTATCTAACTACGGCACAACAATGAAACTATATCTAAATGTTTTGAATGCAACAAGATACTGGTTATCCACTCATACAGAAATAATTGTATTATCCTATTTATTTATTTATTAATATTATTAAATTAATTTAGTTATTAATTAATGCGGAGAATACCGCAGTAGTTTTGTCGTTTTGAATAAGTGAAAAAAATGTTTTTCCAATTGATGTTAGATATATTTTAAATGGTACAATATGGA
>JAUZND010051732.1:0-19370 GCA_034780555.1 Coelogynopora nodosa | reverse complement strand
TTTATTACAAGAAATTACGCTTTTTATTCTGATATTGGGCCCCTATGAGAATATGGGCCCCCCAAATTTTGACTTCAACTGATTTTTTAAGCAGCTATTCCCATCCCTGTGTATTACTATAAATGGTTCATTAACAGAATTCATAGAAATTGAGTTCCAATTTATACCCTTAGCCTATTAAATTAAAAAAATATCATAATTAAAAAATAATAATAAACAGATTTAACTGCATATTCATCAGCAAATTTAATATGGCATATTTTGTGAATTTCCTAAACATCTGTCTTTACTAGCCATATAAATTTGGAATACAAAATGATAAACCTACATTTAAGCTTTATACCTATTTTCAACATTTTTGTCCAAAGTTACCCACATCCAAAGTATCCTCATTTATCATTCATTTCATACTTAATTTAGAAAATGGACTATATTTTCATTATTAAATAATATTTATCTGGTTTCATGTAATTTATTAAATGTTAATATTTGGTTATAGACAATATAAAAATATTAACCTGTTTAACCAAAATTTTCATATTGTATTATATACATTTTTACTCAAAGATTTTTTCAACCAAAAAACATACTTTCTTCAAATTAATTTTAAGTAAATGAAAAATAGATATAATATATAAAAATTTAAAAAAAGTTTTAAAAAATTAACCTTTATGGTACTACAATGAGTTACTACCACTTGGTACCACTACAATTGGTACTACCACTCATAATGTTCAGTCTGTATTTTAACCTTTTCATACTTTGCCATAACACTTCACAAATTATGACTGCACATGTATACTGAAATATTGATTGATTGAATTTATGCAAAACAGCTGATAAAAC
Source organism: Coelogynopora nodosa (assembly GCA_034780555.1). Lineage (NCBI taxonomy): Eukaryota > Metazoa > Platyhelminthes > Proseriata > Coelogynoporidae > Coelogynopora > Coelogynopora nodosa. The sequence goes on along the minus strand of JAUZND010051732.1, from coordinate 18,524 downwards.
CAAATTATTCCCAATTATGGTCTGAATGCATATGTTGGTAACCAAATGTGGATTCTGCCCAATCCAGTATAGGTTGGATCAATCAAATCTTACAAATCTTGGATTGTAAGCTATAACATAATTTATTGTCAAAATTTAATTGTTGCATTCCATCAAAAATTCCTATTCAGATTTTTTTAATTCAAAAGTATATGTGCTCCATAATATGGCATATGTAAGTGATATTTTAAGCTCAGTACTGAAAGGGTAAATAACTTAAAAGTGGGTTTATCATATTTCCAGCTGTATTTTGTTGATGAAAGTTACAGCTTACTAAATTATGTTATATGGTATCTATAAATAGATAAACTTTTTGGCCAAAGTAACCCCATGTTCAAAGAAACCCCAGTTTACAGTATAACATTTTTTGTATTTGTAAAAAATCCAATCATCATGCATTAATTACCAAAACTGAAAATAATACTTATTAATACAATGTTGAAACAATTTCATTAAAACAATGATAAATTTTGCTACAGATATTTTGTTATGTTTCCAAACAATAAATTTCAAAAACATACAAAACTAAGATTTAAGTATATTGTCATTTTATTTAGGTTTTTCTACTAATTGCATATTTCCCAAAAATCTTTTTCTTAGTTAATAAAATTTATTTTTGACATATAAAAATAAATTATATTAAAACATATATTTTTAATATATAAATAAAATTATATTTGTTGAAAATCATTTTCTTATTTTATGAAATATATTTTCACCATATAATTTTTTAAGTTTAAACCCAATGCTAAGTACCTAAATTAAAACCATATATACTAATTCCAAATAATCTGATGTCATTGGCATTTCTGATTAATATAACTTTTTTTACTATATATTCAAGTGCAAATTTAAATAAAAAATACAACTGCCACTTTAACTGTAGATTTTAACTCTGAATAACAGATTCAATTTTGTAATCTGTATTTGAATTTACAGTTGAATATATATTTGAATTTACTGTTGAATATGCACTTAAATTTATAGTTAAATATATACTTTTGGCAGTTTAATATGTAGTTGAATTTATAGTTAAATATATAGTTCAAATTGGCAGTTATATGTTTTGTTTGAATTAACACTTGAAGTTATTGTTCAATCTGCAGTTAAATGATTTTTTGAAATGAGTTTTAATCTGAGCTGATTCTGTTGCAAAGGTTATATATATATTAATCCTAGATACTTCTGATAAAAACTGACACTGATTCCACATATCCTAATGGCAATGCTGATGCTAATTATATATGTTATAACATTTAAAGGCTAATTCTACAAAGAATGATGCCAATGTCAGTATCATGTATTATTAATATATAACATAAACTTATTGCAACTTTTCACAGTGTATTATAATTTATGATGTAATCTATATTATACTGACACTTTTGCATTTTGACTGCACTAGGTAAAACTCCATTTTATTATATCAGTAAATAAAATTGTATTGCAATGGCTATATAATATAATGCAATTAATAATAATATATAGAAAGTCCCTATTAATTATATAAAGTAAGGTTTATTGGCAAATTCTTAAATCGATGTGGGTGGGCTGCAACATTTTTTTTTCAATTAAGTTAATTATAACTTTGGCCGATACTGCATTGTCTGAAAATATCTATTGCATCATTTTTGTAAGTAGTACACGGTTGTATATGATTTTTTAAACTATCCAGTTTGCCAGTTGAGTGCACTAAACTGTCATCACATTATCAAGCTTTTTACTCATTGTTTATTGTGACCTGGGAAAGTCAGGATTTTCAGGGCTCGAAATTTTCCATTAAAAAACGGAATTCCGTTAATTTAAATGATTTTTGGTAGGGTCACGAGATAGGGCATAAGGAGCTGCTTCTAATTTTCCATTAAACTATTTCATGATAATTTTCAGCCCTGGATTTTTGTACTTGCTATATGTTTTACATATGATATGTAATATATGTTAGTGCCATGTCTACCTACATAATGTCAATGATTACTACTAATGCTATACTTATTATTCACTATTCATTATGTGTTCTTTTATTGTTCTAAGCCTTAAATTGTTTCAGATTAAATATTTTATTCATTGTATATTATATATGTAGTAGTACCCATCAAGTTTTGCTATAAACAACTGGTATAATATACCTGCATTCTTTTGTTCTACTATAAACCAAATTTCCAGTTATAATTTCTCTAAATGTAACAAATACACTTTAATATGATTTTTAGTTTAGTAACTTACATTTTAAAAATTTTCTTGAGTAATACGTTCGAACTAAACCAATTGGATTGTACTACTATTCATCATTTTTATTTTGTTATCCCATTTGTTCAAATGAAGACCTGTTTAATTAGTTTTCTTTGTATCATTATACATTATTGTTTCAGAAATGACTGGAATAACTAAAAAGCGATCAGGGAGTTTTGATTGGAAGAAAAGACATGAAGTGAGTCAATATACCATTAAAGTATTCCACTTGATATTCCAGTTTTCAGTAGCTATGTGTATTAAAAGAATTTGTTAGTTTAAATAGTTGAAAACAAGGGGATTTGTAAATAATCAACTTTAATTGCGATTTTGGATTAAAATAAAAATATTTCCTAAGTCTTGTCTTCCACTTGTTACCAGTTTCAACAATGCATAAAGATTTTTAAAAGTATTTAATACATCTTCATTGCAGCTATGCTTTATCAATTTTGGACTGACCATCATAAAATGCTATGTACCATACTACTGACCTATTTAATCATTACTTTACTGCAACGATTTTTATAAAATTTTGGATTTATACCATTTTTTAAAGCTTATATCTACCTATACGATTTATAAAATTTGACATAATTTGATTATTAGGAAGGTTCAATGATCTTTATGTAAAGAAAATAATTTGTATACTATTATTATTAATATAGTACAAAAAGTCCATTAATCATATTAAAAAACATGACAATATTTCATGAAAACTAATATAAAATTATTGTAGTATTTAATAATATTTATTATACACATTTAACTTAAAAGACAATAGCTTAGCAATAATTTTTTCGCAAATGTTTACAAATGACATTGGCAACAAAATGTTCAGTAAAACACATTTTCTTTTAATACATATAAATATTGTTTTGCCTCTCCTTTCTTAATTTAAACATACTTAATATTGAGTATTAATTAGTTAAATATTTATATCTTTAATCCCTTAAAAAATCTTTTTCTTATTTCAATCTTATTGTATATATATATATATTTGTGTGATTTCTATTTATTTTCAGAGTGGAGGATTTAAACTGCTGACAAAACCATCCGTTTTTCATGCATTGGTTGTCATATTTCTTGAGTTCTTTGCATTTGGTCTTTTAACAGCACCCATGATAACGGTAAGGTTTATTGGTCATTATTTTGAAATGTTTAATATATATATATTTATTTAATATTGTCAACATTTTTCAATGGTAAATTAAATTAGCAGGTTGATTATTGTTTTTTTATAATTGTAAGCAGCTATTTTTGAGAGCCATTCAATCTTTTTAAATAATTTCACATATAATAAGTAGTTGCTTTAAAGAATGTGTTTTAATGTAATCTAATTGTTCAATGCTATTCGTATTTTTTGTTGATGTATTTTTGATGAAAATTTTATGTTGTTATTGTTTATAATATATGTAACATTGATTAATCGTATGTACTGTTCTTAATGAATAAATTAATTTAAACTAAATGGCTGAGGTATAACTTTATAGAAGACTACCGAAAATTTCCAGATATTTCGAAATAAAATAAGGTTTTAGAAAAGCGTTTAAATAAATATTTTATTGATATTAAATTTTTCAATCAAAGTTATAATCAAAATTTAGTTATATGTAAAAGTCAACTAAACATTTCTATTATTTATAAATTTGATTATGTGAATAAAATTGGAAATACTAATTATGGAATATGGGAATATATACTACAGCATATGGAATAAACTCAGTACTCTTTACTTAATTTATATGACATATCATGTCTATATGAGTAGAATCACATCTTGAATTACTCTTGAATTACATATGGTTGAATATATGGGAACTCTGATTGCTTTATTTTTCACTACTTTGCAGATTGTCTGCTTCCAGAAATGTAATTTTTGTACTGGGTCTTTCGATAACATTCTAGGTTTTTAGTAAACCCGAAAAAGTCTCGTGACAGTCCGACAACATATACGTATTGTATCTCTATTGTACATTTGAGAATATAATTATATCGAAACTAAATTATTCCATAAGTGGAAGGGACTTCTCTTCCAAAATAGTAGTTAACGTTCCCGTTATTTAATTTCGGACCACCAACTACCCTCATCGCACTGTACAGGTCCTCGACGAGACCTTCCCCAAGCACACCTTCCTCATGAACGGCCTAATCCAGGGCGTCAAGGGGTTCCTCTCCTTCCTCAGCGCCCCCCTCATGGGCGCCATGTCCGACGTGTTCGGCCGAAAGCCCTTCCTCCTGCTCACGGTCACCTTCACCTGCTCTCCCATCCCGCTGATGAACATCAGTCACTGGTGGTATTTCACAATGGTGAGCATGTCGGGTGTGTTCGCGGTCACCTTCAGCGTCGTATTCGCCTATGTGGCCGATGTGACCACGGAGGAGGAGCGGAGTTATGCCTACGGCCTGGTGAGTCACGTGTTTTCTTGACCTACATAATACAGCTGAGGGTTGACCTTGATATAACACCTTAGATACGCCTTAGGTTACACTTACATCCGTGTTTACTTATTCGGCGCTTCCGGGTAACTATTGTGAATTTATTTGAAAATAGACTAAAACACAATTCTTCACTTTATTAAAGGTGTCTACACATACGTGAAATTCGTGTATGTATATGTGAATCAGAATTATAAAATCGGATTTATTTTTATCTACGTGAATTTATTTATTTTTATATTCAATTGATAATCATCTTATGTTCTGTAACCATATTTATATTGTATGTGTAAATATACTTATTTAACAAATCTATATCGGATATAACGACAATTTTTGAATATCAACACCAGTATGTTGTCCCTATTTATTATTTATTTTAATTTACAATTTGCCTGTATTGACTCTGTTTTATATTTAACGATATTTAAAAAAAGGTAAAATAAATATTAGGCTATTGTTATGTAGATATCCGTGAATATGCAATACTTGTTTTGTATAGCATATGTAATGTAATGTCATTGTTTGACAATAGAAAGCAATGGACAATATTATGTTTAGAATCACCGTCGAAAGCTAGTATACCAAAATGTTCCAAATGTAGAAAATATCTAACTGATTGTTAATTTGACCCGCTACCTCCGTCTAATTCGGCTTCCAAAGACGTCTGGTGCTTCTAGGGCTACTAAGTATATGGTTACTAGGGCTACTAAGTATGGTTACTAGGGCTACTAAGTAGGATTATGGTGCTTAACTAGGGATACTAAGTATGCCAAAGTTCTCTTTGCTATCATTACTGTTCACAGTTAATGCATTACAAATTCTTACCTCACTTTTGATAAATTACACTTTGTTTAGCCTACATTTGTTATAATATTCCTATCTTACTTTTTATACGAAACTTGTCTTAGTGAATTGATAGATTGTGTTATTTATGTATTTTCTGCTTAGTTTTCTATTATATTATGATAGTTAACTTAGATATTGTGGACAGGTGTATGAATATGCCATCATTGGTAAACTCAACGCTGCATTAAAGTTTGTTTGAGTTGATAATTTTAACATATTATATTGGAACATCTTATTTACATACAACTTATTTAGCCCGCTAGGCAAAACATCTGTAGCAATTGTAAACTGTTCATTTAACTCGAGACTATCGGTACTCATAAATCCCGCAATCTTATCAGTATACTATGGCATGTTTCTATACTTTGTTGGATTTATTATCTTATGGACTAAATAGTAAGGTGATGGAATCAAGAATATAATAAGTTATATATATATATATACATTATATACTGTGTTGCCATTCGTCTGGATTTTGTCTGGATTTCATCTAGTTATGACCATAGGTTTTAATAAGAATAAAGACGTGGTGCCCCGCTAAGCGTAGGGGTAGTATCCTAGAAAATGTTATTGATAAATAAAAATCTTGACAAATTCTGACGTCATATTTTTCTCGCCGATTCGCGGCAATTATACGTTACTCGCTCCGCTTGCAAACAAAGAGTTTATTTTTCATAAACAAGGATTTTTCAGATAATGAATATGGCAAAACTGTATATATATTTATAGTTTTAGCGTGTGTTTAAAAAATACTCATACTGTTTTTTACTAAATTCTTTCAGTTGCTCTTATGAGTATCTTGGCAAATTGACATATTCACTATTGGACCCGGTCGCTCATAACCATAGTGAAAAATAGTTCATTTTTTATGTAACTAATAACTTCGCATAATATGTCATGTTTAAGTGTAATACTCAGATATACATGTTAATGTATATCTGAGAACATGGGCGAGTTGAGAAGATCCACTCTTTATTAAAATGCAGTGTTCAGGTGAAACATTTCGGCCATTTTTGAAGCCGACCATATTTTGCCAATTCGGTAAAAAATTTAAAATCGCAACTGTATGGCGATCAAAATGTGGGAAATGAAATGAGAGAGAAAGTTTCTCCCTTTCTTATAATATAAATTAATTCTGTTGTAATCAGCACACACACGCATATTATAATTTTAGTAATCTGTCGAAAAGATTGAATTCTTATTTTTTGTTGTTGTTGCTAATCTTGATTTTAAAAAATATATTTGCCCAAATATTATTTATAGTTTTGGTTGAATGAAAACACACAAATTATAAGATAAATTCTGTGAAAACTCTCGTCGTGTACCCCAAAACACAATCACCGCCATGCTCTCCAATCGGCCACACCACGGCAACAGGTGTCCGCTACCTTCGCGGCCAGTCTGGTGACCTCGCCGGCGATTGGCGCCTATCTGGGCAAGATGTACAGTGACAACCTGGTGGTAGCGCTGGCCACTGCTGTGGCCGTGCTCGACGTGCTCTTCATCCTGGTCGTGGTGCCCGAGTCGCTCCCGGAGAAGTGCCGCCCCGTCGCCTGGGGGAGCAAGATCTCCTGGGAGAAGGCGGACCCGTTCGGGGTGAGTGCTCTCGTGGTACAAGAGGGGTCGGGGGGTCAGGGTTCCGCTTGTACACCTCGGGGGGCAGCTATGGGGGAATGATAAAATGAGAGAGAGAGAGAGTGAGAATGGCTTATTTCTAAAATTTAAATGAATGAATGTTTTTACTCGCATTTTATAGTTTACACTCAGCCTCTTCTAGTAGAGTAGTTTTTTTTAATTTATACTTTTTTTTAAAATTCAGATTAAAGATTATTTTTGAATCAAACTAACCCTCTACTCTCATTTACTGCTTCTAGGGGGCGGGGTTTGGTTATTCGGGACATAAGAATATTTTTTAACATTGTCATCGTTTTTGCTATTTTAATATTCAACTCAAAATACCCTTACTCTTACTCTTGGTCATTCTGTTATGAATTATTAAATGATTTAAAATAAATTAATTTTATTCAACTACTATTAGCTAAGGATCTTCACAAAGGAGTTTGTTTCCGTGACGAGCATATGTAGTATTAGATAACGGAGCCTAGGCGTTATAATAAATAAATGGTTAAATTATGATAGTTCAGATAAGGCGCGAGAATAAGTAGGCAGTATAATTTTAGAAGTTTGATGAAGCCAAAAAATTTACAAAACTAGTTTTCAAATTATTTATTAACATTAACTCCACATGTTAAATTATTGTTTTCAGTGTTTAACTGGATACCGTGGAAATTGTGGTACTGTTTGACGTGCTGCTAAATAAACCAGATTACAAAATGTGCAAGTTTTCTTTTGTGGAATTTTATTAACCCATTAATGGTTAGGAAAAACTTTTCTAAAATATTTAAAACATGATAAATAATGACCACTAGTATTTTGCATACATTATAGTGTTACTGGCAGACGTATTTTATTTACTCAACACACGAATTTACAGGACACCTTGACCTACAAATTGTATTTACCATTTATTCGTCCGTGGACAGATTTGGTAGGGTTAGATAAAAGCATCTTAGCCACTGAGTAAACAAAGCAGGGCCAAACATTACTATGACGGACCAAAGGGTTCAGTGTGCAGACATCTCTAAGATGTATGCAAGGCTTGCTTACCTCGAGGTCTGCAAGGCGGTTTACCTGGTTTAAATTGTGAATGTTAGAGATAGTTTTTGTTGTCACTTTGAAAATATCACTTTGTTGGTTTTTAGTAAACATAATATAATAGCCCCCCTACTAACTACAGAGTACACGTTGAAAATTGTGACATCTGAGACTCTGTTACTCGTGGTAAATGATGGAGCATTGAATGTAATCTATCAAAATCGAATTGCCAACGTCAAGTCGTGTCTCTTCCTGTCTTTGTGAGCCGCTTTGACACTGACAAAAATAGAGCTTATCGGGTTAGTCGCCACCACACATTATTATGAAAATTTTTGATATATTATTTGTGTTGTATAATTATGAATCAAGTATGGCGCTGTTTGGTTGTCGCTTTCGCGCACTTGGGTACAACAAACAGTGTATTGATCAAGAAATCAATTGACACTGTTTCATACACACACGCTACTCCGGAGACTATGAGGCAGCCCTATATATGGCGCAGAGATAAAGACTGGCTGGTTGGAATAAATATATAAGGGGGGGGGAAGATCTTTCACTTCAGATTGTGCTTTTAGGCAAGTGTTTTTTTTCTCCAATTTTTCGTATCGTAGTGCTATTGTCATGTACGCGGGTGTTCCATATATATATGTTTACAAAGTGTTTTAACGTGTAATGCTTAAATGCTTCTGTAATTATTTTTCTTCCACATATACCACAGTCCTGGGTGAAATGGAAATTATAAATAAAATCTAATGTCAATGTCTGTTTACTATTTTATATCCAAAATTGTAAGAAATCAGTCACCAATTCAGTAAAGCAGAATCCGCAAACGTTCTGACTTATTTGTGAATAAATAGCATCATATTAGTTTATTGATTAGTTCATATTAGTTTATTGATTTGTACTAAATTGTCTCAGAAAAGTTATTATTTGCCGATCTGTTTATTTGTTCATTTACAATAATTGGTGCTTGGTTTCGACCTTGTTTACGCGCCTTCAGATATTCATCTATCCAAAATGTTCTCAAGTTTAAATGGTTCCAGTTTATAGGGACAGTAAAATATTATACAAATGATAAATGCATTTCCATATTATACTGTACAATATTTATAAACGTGATTCGTGATGAAAAACGATATTGAATGACTACTAACATGAGGCGAGGCCTGCGAATTACTTAAAATAAGGAAATAAGTATCGATTATCTTGTCAATAATTCATATATTTATTGGTTAATTTGATTTACTGATTTATAAGAGCGTTTTGTTTATCACGAATTACAGGAAATGGATTGATCTTTTGCTCCATGGCGACTTAACATAACAAGTTAACACCATCAGGTGACCATTTTGCTGTTGAATTTCAAGGCGATTTTGTCTGTGACAAAAGTGAGCTACTTATAGTGCCTTTTATTGGAAGTCTATTTATATACAGGTGAGTTCTCAACTATTATTCCACGACAATGTACGCAATCGTTAGTGCATTAAGAATCAAGCAGATGCAGAACAATGGCCTCAGTAGACTTTTGACTATCATACAATGAAACAGCAGTAGTTAAGGTGGGTCAATTTGTATCAATTTGACTCCACCCTCTACTTATGATCAACACTTGGTGTTAGTGTTAAATGGGTACTACAGATTGAAGAGTCAGAACACAATATGCCGTACCAGTAATAATCATACGGTGCTACCCTCGATCTCCCCTTTCAGTCCCTCAAGCGGATAACCTCGGACCATCTGATCCTGATGCTCTGCATCGCTACCTTCCTCTCCTACCTCCCAGAGGCTGGCGAGTACTCCTGCTTCTTCGTCTACCTCCGACTGGTCAGTGAGAGAGGGGAAGGGGTGGGGTTTCACTGTCTTGGGCTATTGTTAAGAGTGTGGTTGAGTTACCATACATATTTAATAACATACATTTACAACAACAAAAATTAGCCAAATAAAACAGAATAAACAAAAAAAACTACTTTTTATTAAACGTATATTGTTTAATAATAATTTTTTATATAGTATTCCATGCATAATAAAGTATATATATGCAGTATTTTTTATGCTGCGCATATATTTATTAACTACAAATATGATACTCATTTATATATACAAAAAGTAATATTATATTTCTTATAGGCCTAGTCTATTATTGTGGAGGTAGTTTTACCTAAGAATATGTATTTGCTTTCTTTTTGCAAGATGTTTGTTCTTTGTAAGTTTTTCTACATTTATTTAAAAATTATTTGAATTTATGATCAGTATTTATAATAATTTATATAGTTAACATCTGATTGATTATATTATGTGTTATGTTTTTTTTACTGTAGGAGACCTGCAGTTTATTAAATAAGTTTATTTATTATTATAGCTTGTCATTGTACAATACAGAAGATGTTCGATTTATCATTAGAATGAACATTATATATGTCAATTTGTACATACATTGATTTATTATTATTATTAATTCATTTAACTTTGATTCTTTGCTAGACAAGAGAATCATGTTTGATTAGTCTTTTTTCATACATATTGTTTAAAATTATATTAAATTATAGTGTGTTTGGAGAATTCCTACTTATATGTAGATTATTTCACTATTTTTCAATTTCCTTGCATTTACGATTTCAATTCTTGTTTGTTAATTTCTATTTCATCGATTTCTTCTCTTATTTGTTGATTTATACCTTATCGATTTCTTCTATTACTTGTTGATTTCCTTTGTTATCGATTTCTTCTCTTGATGATTTCTACTTTATCGATTTATTCTCTTATTTGTTGATTTCTACTTTATCGATTTCTTCTATTACTTGTCGATTTCTACTTTATCGATTTCTTCCATTACTTGTTAATTTCTACTGTATGAACTTCTTGTCTTATTTGTTAATTTATATTTTATCCATTTCTTCTCTTATTTGTTGATTTCTACTTTATCGATTTCTTCTATTGTTGATTTCTACTTTATCGATTTCTTCTATTACTTGTCGATTTCTAATTTATCGATTTCTTCCCTTAATATTGTCGATTTCTTCCTGTCTGTTTTATCAATTTCCCCAATTATTTGTCAATTTCTTATAATGTTAGAGGATAATATTATATTCCTGTTGTCATCTCAGACTCACCCCCTATGCGATGATCAATGTTTCAGGTGTTAGGATTCTCAGAGGAGGGGGTCGCCCTGTTCATCGCAGTGGTGGGAATGCTGTCGTGTATTTCACAGGTGAGTTACTTTATTCAAGTTTCACATTTAAGTCGTTACTTGCTGACTTTGATTAGTTTAACTGGTTGAATAGGCTTAGCCTTACTATAGGCCACTTACAAGATTTTGTTCGGTGTTTTCCAATGATCCCTACCATCTCTGGTAACCTTCTTACTTTGTAAATATTTGGTCAATTTACTGAGACGTTATCGATTTTTAGCACTTTTATCGACAATTAGCGCTTTACAAGAATTGGAGCTACTTTAAAATACACTATTCAGTCATGGTTGTGGTTATGGAAGATGATGGCTATACTGATTGGATAGAGCTGCCCTTGAATATATTATGTAATGCTGCCCTTGGCAGTAATGATAACACTAATAGTAATTCTGAGCTGCAAGAAGCGCACAATTCTGTTTGAGTCAACCATCATAAAATAGTTGGTAACCGTGCCGTTGCAACTCTTGATTTCCAAGTGCTTCAAGTTCAATTGATTGTTAGTAGTCATGCTTTCATTAGTGTAATGAAGAAAGCCTCTTCATTATGCGGTGTAAAATGTGTGAAGTTGATTGATTCATTGCAAAAAGAATTGTTATGGTGGAGTCACAGAACTAAATCGTGGTCATGTTGTGAATAATATTATTATTATTGAATCTGGCAGATAATAATCGATATTTGTAAAATAATACCTCATCAACGTAGGTTATAGGCATTTGAATTGTACGTCATGTAATTTGATTAAAAAAATAAACGACACATTATTTAATAGCAAAGAGATAAAGAACGCTTCAGTCTTGCAATGGTTTTGTGTCAGAGGTATAAAGTAGGACTAATGCTCTAATTCTGCTGCAGCTATGTTATAAAATTGAAATGGATCAGTATATTACCGTTGGCGCAAAAGGGCAGGTTGGCAATTAACTATATTGAAGATAAATTTAAGAATTTGATCATTAAACTCATTTGAAATGGTAATTAGAACATACGACATTCTGTAAGTGACTACCTCAGTAAAGATGTATTAAGTATATTATATATTATGTTGAGTATATATGTCAAGTTAATGATTGTCGTATGTTTAGATTCTATATTTAAGCATAGCTTTAAAAGCCGCACATAACACTTGGCGTCGAACAATTATTATTATTGTAAAATCCGTTCCTATAATAAGACGTATAATAACGATAGAAATAGGATATTTTTCATGGGCAATATGTATGCTACATTTAGTAGATTAGTTGTGTAGTGAACATACGATTAAGAATGAGCGCGTATCAAATATATCTACAAATACAATGCTGGCATCAGGCCCGCTATAATACACTCAATTATTCACAACCAGACGTATAGATCGATTAAAAGTCACCAGCACTCCGTTGTATTGCTTCAGTAGTACGTACGTACCATTATTAATTAGACAGCACGATTATATAATGGTTATTTAATGGTCACCCCTCAGTAATCCTAGTGTTAATAACCGCAAGCAGTGCAAACACAGAGTAACAGAGTTCTGGAGTAATTATTAATTAACACTTTGATTTTGCGCGCATTCATCCATGACGTAGCAACCGTTCCACTACCTAACCTGAACAAAGAAGTTTTTTTTAAAGTTATTTGAGAGTTCTTGAAATACGCTTTGAAATTGTTTGGATCATTGGTCTACTTTTCACATTTTCAAAATTGAACTCTTGATTTGTGGATTTCATAATTGTCTAGTGTTTTCTTTAATACTGTAACTACCTTTCCTGTTTTGTTTTGTTAGTTTTTTTATTTCACTTTTTGTACCCTGGGGAATCCATGAACAAGGAGTGATTTCAGAAAAATAATTTTAGTTTAACAAATAGAATTGAATATTCTCTAGGAATCCATCTAAATATAAATATTGGCGGCAAAATAACTTCTGAAATATTAAACGATGAATAATGATCCTACAGACCTGCTAGTATAGTCCCGATAAGCTGGTAAATTCCCGCTTTTAGTCGTAATTTAAGGGGAATGTTTTAATTTATTGAGAGCTGTTTTATGAACCTATTAACTTGTGGTGAAATATATACAGCTCTATGGTAATTCCACACTTTTATTAATAATTCTATTGTTGTATTCATGAATGGTATTGTGCAAAATATGCTTTTGTTAACATACAATACATTTTCTATTTATTGAAAGAAAAAAAGTTGAAAAATAGGGAACGTGAAATATGTTTTTTTAAATTAATTTTTAGCGTAATTACAATAATTACAGATATATTAAATTTCCTTGAAATAACCATATATTAAAATAATGCGCTGTTAAATGTAAACGGTTATTGGCACATCTAAACTAAAACTAGATAAATGGATATATGTTAATATTTTGATATTTAAAAAAATTGTATATGTTCCAAAGAATATATTTTTGTTGGTTTTTATTATATGTTTTGATATTTTTGTCACTGTCGTATAACACAGGTTTACTTTTCTTGCAATTAGTTCTGTGTAAAAAGGTGGATTAACTGGCCTATAACTACTTTGTAATTGATTCTCATTTGACTATCACCAGTAATATTCCGTTGTATTGCTTCAATAGTACTATTATTATTAATTAGACAGCACGATTATATGGTTATTTATTGGTCACGCCTCAGTAATCCTCCTAGTGTGAACATCTGCAAACAGAACTAACACAGAGTAATAATTTTTAATTAATAGCCTTCTGCACATTCATCCATGACGTAGCAACTATTCCACTACCTAACCTGAACAAAGCAGTTTTTTTAAAGTTATTTAGGCGTTCTTCAAAATGTTTCTAAAGGATCTTTTTACATTTTCAAGATAGCTCTCTTGATTTGTGCATTTCATAATTTTCTGGTATTTTCTTTAATAACGTAACTACTTTTCCTGTTTTGTTAGTTTATCAATTTCACATTTGTACCACCTGACCAGGAACAGGGAGGGATTATTTATTTTTTTAGTTCAACAAATAGAATTAAAGATTTTTAATGAATCATATGGTTACATTGACGCAAAATATACTTTTTAATATTAATTAATGTCTAATGTTATTCACTGATGTTGATATGTAATATAGTTCCAGCAGAGGACGGTTTTAAAATTGATAACATTTGTTACGGCTATATTTTATTACTAAAAGGAGATTTAATTATATTTTTAAAATTACCACACTATCAACTTGACCAATCCTTTTTTAAATTCAGTTAATTGGATTAATAGATAAGAAACTATTATATTATCTACACCTATGTCGGCTTCCTACAGTTTTTTGGAAATTGTTTAAAAAATAAAATATACTAAATTTAAATGATTCAGACGCTTAAATTACATTTAGCTCGATTTCATTTTTTTGGTTGGATGTTGACGGGGATATGTTTTAAAACAATTAAAATAATTTACGAAATTGGGTTCCTTTGATTATATTATATTTTTATCCAGTCGGTAGGGATTTTGTTAAATATAGCATTAAGCTGTTTTAATTGATTTTTAACCAATTTTATTGAAAATTGATTATATTATATTTTTATCCAGTCGGTAGGGATTTTGTTAAATATAGCATTAAGCTGTTGTAATTGATTTTTAACCAATTTTATTGAAAATCGTGCGTAGAATTTTGTATGTAAAACATGATAAGTCAACTCTATATTTAGATGTGATAAAATTATAATTTATAAATTTATTCATAATTTTTTATATAAAAAAAACATAATCTATTCTTAATCAAATATAGATAATCTTAAATATGTAACGGAACATTTGACCTTCACAATCAAGTTGTCGCAAGGGTGACAGAGACCCCTAGAAGCTCCCCCCCCCCTTCACGTAACACCTTTAATCCCTCTCGTAGACCTTGGTACTCAGCGCTCTGATGGAGTGGCTGGGCCCCAAGCACAGCATCATGGCGGGTCTGGTGTGCGAGTTTATCCAACTCACCTGTTACGGTTTCGGCTCGCGTCCCTGGCTCATGTGGACCGCAGGATGTGTGGCTGGGCTGGGCTCCCTCACCTACCCCGCCATCTCCGCATTTGTGAGCAATCATGCAGCCCAAGACCAACAGGGGGTCGCACAGGTCGGTTCACCTCACTTGCCCTTGTCATGTCTCATTGTTGGTCTATTGTGTTGTTTGGATGTGGTGTATCATGATTTCTTTATTGTTTTACTGATTTACGCTGTTTTATCGATTTACTCATTTATTAGTTGATTTAATCGTTTTTTCTCTTTTTGTCGATATCCTGATTTGTTTATCAGGATCCTTCTTTTTATTTCGTTTTAATCTTTGTTGATATCCCTATATATTGTTCGATTTTCACTGTTAATTAATTTTCTTCTTTATAAATAGTTTGTCTATTGATATTCCATTATCGATTATTTTCTTTACCTAGACATTTTTCTTAGCGATTTAATTCTTAGGTTATCGTTTTTCTAAATGTCTTTCTCTGACTTTCTCTTTGTTCATCAATCATCTTCCCATTTCATTTAACGTTTTCCGCCTTTGTTCAACGCTTTGCTACAATATTAATACATTTCCTCTCTTTGTTTGTCGTCCGACTTCCTTGTTTAACAATTTTAACCTTCTTTTAGGTGATTTCATATCTTGTTTATTCATTTTCCCGCTCCATGAATTGCTTGTCCTCTAATTTGACAGGGTATGCTGACTGGTATTCGAGGTCTGTGCAATGGAATGGGACCAGCTCTCTATGGAGTTATCTTCTACTTATTCCAAGTAAGATGATGTTATCAATGTTTAATAAAGGAAAGTGCATTTTTAACCAATATTGCTGATTGTCCTTTGGCTTACTTTATTAAATACGTTGAATATATGAACGGTATATTGTATGGGACATTTTAATTTCTTTAAGTAATAATATAATTGAAAAACATCATCTATGGCGTCACTACGTCGATATAGAGATCAGTAGTCTTGCAAAGTCTCTATCAACTATTGTATAATATGATTCAAGTATTTTCTCCTAATTGCTGAAGTTTCCCCCAATCTGTCCATTTCAGGTGGACCTGACGTCACACACGAGTCATAGGATAAATGACGTCACTCCAATTGTGTCTCATGTGAATCACTCGACACAGTCCATCATATCCCGGTTGCACCATCTGCACAAGGTAACAACAACATGTCCCTTCGATTAAGGTCATTTATTGCTCACATGGATATCCTTTTATTAAGCTTTGTTATTTTTCTATTTTTAAAGTCTGTCCCGCCTTTCTCACTAATTTGATAGAATGTTCCGTTTTTTTAAGTGAAATTAAAGGAGAAACATGTTATGTGACACTGCTATTTAGGTTTGTTATTATCAATTTATTTTATGTTTAAGTAATCAGAGCGACACAAATATATGTTATGTGCATTACATTTACAATTTTTGCTTTATTGGAATATAATATTGGTATTTCTCAAAAGATCATCTCCGATTCTCATTTACAGAAATGACAACATACAGATTTGAGAAAACTTAAATATCGCTACATAATGTATATCTGTAATTTAAATCAATTAGTTATGTGTGCAATTATGAAGAGTGTGAGTCAGAGAAATCAGGGAGTTTGAAATTTGTTGAAAATGTGAGGGAAAACAGACGTGCATATCTACAAATTATGGGAAATAATTGATGTCATTTTTTAAGGGATGTTCATTTATGAACTTTTATTGTACCTACATTGTAATTTACATTAAAACATAATATGACTATTACTTTTCTTGAGTAGCTTCCTAATTTTTAAAAAGTTACAGAAAATTATTTTTAATTTGGGAAACATTTCAGGCTTCGTAAAATGAACCCTAAATATTCTTTTTTGAGATTTCCAAGTCAAATCTGTGTTCCTTGAATCATTCAGAATCTTTCCTTTGTCTTAGCCATACCAATTGTCCCGAAATATATTGTGAAGATTTTTAACTGCCAGAAATAGAAAGTTCTGATATTCTGTCATTAATCATACCTAGGCGATTGCACAACGTTTGTCGAGAATAAAAAAACGGTTTCAACTGTTATCTGTTGCCATGACGGAATTTTAAAATTAATTGTAGAAAAGGCTCTGCCAATTTATAACCATTTTCTTGACGCGTACTTTGAGAGCAGAATTAAATTTAGCCACAGTAACCCCTCTTTTAATATCAGATGCATTTTTCAATTGGCAACACAATGAGGGGGCGCTATGACATAACTGATCTAAAATTCGTCTATCTCCTACTACTATTTGGTACTGTCCAATTCTAAGCTGCATTGTTCATATTAAGGATTGAGGATTAAATAATTAATCATATTGATGCTTGACAACTCTCCCCCCCCTCTGACTGATCTAAAATTCATCTATCTCCTACTACTATTTGGTACTGTCCTCTAAGCTGCATTGTTCATATTAAGGATTAAGGATTAAATAATTATTCCTATTGATGCTTGACAACTCTTTCCTCTCCCCCACACTCAGCAAGTGATGCCGGGGCCCCCCTTCGCCTTCGGCGCCATGCTGGTGCTGCTGGCCCTCTTCGTGTGCCTCTTCATCCCCGACAACCCACACTCCAACTTCTCCGTGCACGAGATCGCCTCCACCTCGCAGGACCTCATCTCCGAGTCGAAGAAGCGCTTCCTATCGATCCGCGCGGGGGTCGCCGGCTCCAGTCATGTCCACTACAACAGGCTGCGTATGTTGAGTTGTCTGTACAGTGTACTCCTCTTACTTACTTAATAAATCGGGTCGGGTACCAATCGTTATCGATTTTAGTCAATCTTTTTTTTATTTTATTAAAGTACACCAACTATTTTTTTTCCCTAAATGTGTTCAGTTAGGTATCTTAAATATAATTATATAAAATTTGAAAATTAGCAAATTGTTTTTGCAAAGTTAAGAATTTGAAATATCGATTTTATTGATTTTTTAAGAAGTACACCGATGATTATTTTTGAGTTAGCAGTGAATATATTAGAAAAGTTCACCAATAGAAAAAATTGTTGTAATTTTTATTAGCAATTTATTTTGACTAAATGTTTGTTCAAACCTGACTGAAAAGTTATGAACATTGAGAAAAATATATACCGTATTTTCTTCTATTACAAGCCTAGGGCTTCTATTAATTTTTTACTTAGAGGGGTGGGCTTTTATTGGAAAGTAGGCTATTAATAGAGAGTAGG
>JAUZND010051721.1:0-19371 GCA_034780555.1 Coelogynopora nodosa | reverse complement strand
GTGTTTGATGATGGCTTCATAGCTACCAAGAAGATTGGTGAGTGCTCAATGAGTATGAGCTACCCAGCGAGTACCTCGAACACGAGTAGGGATAAGTAGTTTAACTTTCAGATCGGCAGCAACCTCTTTGAGCTCAGAACGTAATGTTGGACTATTGTGATAAAACAGATACAACGCCAGTAATGTCTCATCAATTTTTTCTTGATAATTTACCAATCTAGCAGCATCCTTGATAGACAGCTGAAGACGATGAGCCATGCAGTGAATGGATAATAGTTGAGGCTGTACTTCAGAAAGCAGGATTAGCAACGTGCAGTAGCATGTTCACCCCCTAAAAATCATTGCCCGGCTGGGCAATCTATACACATGCGCAGGGTTGCCTGTCAGACAAACAGGTTGCCACCGGGCAATACGGACTATACGTAATTCGAGCATATTTTATACGTATAGTTATACATTTCATATAACATTGTTGTAAAAAAGCTAGTTTTTATTGTATGATTGCAGTCGAAATGACTTCATAAATAAATTAAAAGCAATCTGAAAAAATATCATAATTGAAGGACGCTATTTAGCTTATAACCACAATATGATGTACTCAATATTGCAATAATAGACAGTCAACATTGATGCTATTAGTCATATATATTACGCAATCAAAAATAAAGATTTTAGAACAGCAATAATGAATACAGAAAAATGAATAATTTGTTAGATTAAAAAATATATATAAGCAAAACATATAAATAATAGGAGTATACATCACAGGCGACCGCACACTAAATTTATCCTTCAACTCCAGTCACAAACTTTGTGCACACATTGACAATGTGATTGTGTGTAGGGTATTCTGAATGCTGTCAAACTGAATATTAGGTTATATTTTAAAAAATCAAGAAAATACTGTTAAACATGTTATCTAGTTTTAGCGGGAAATTCTAGTGCGAAAATAATTGAGAAATAACTTTTCATAAGACTTAATATTATATAATCTATTGTAGAATTCGCGAGTGTGAGTGATTATATGGTATATAGAATTTCCTTTTATTATTTATGATATGTGAATTTCAATTCAGGAATGCTTATATATAATTGATTTAATGGTAGATATGCACTTTTTGTTAAATGCGTCACATACATCCCCAAAATAAAAATATGCATCCGTGAAACATGAAATAGAAAAAGTAATCCCATTATCCATTTTAAAAATGACAAACGAGCGCTTAGTAATGCGACCCTATAAGTCTAAAAATGAAGAATTCTTTCAATTTGTTCTACACCAAGTCTAAAAGATAAAAATGCGAAATTCATATCTGGAGATGAGAAGTGCACCGCTCCTAATGTTTAAAATAACAAAGTTTCCAAAAATGTCTCTTATAAAAGTTTACGCTTTTAGCTAAAGGGTGTATTCGATTCTCGTGAGCAACCCTGTATACGCTGCTAGTTCCGTAGGTTCCATTTTCAGACACATTCTATCCTGAGCAATTGCATCAGAATTGTAACATACATCTTATATTATAAAGTAAAATTCCAGCGCTAAATTGTTGTATATAATTTCTTTAAAAATGTGTTGTATTTATTTTATTGACTTTCTAATTATATAATGCACGAAGTAGTCCTATATAGGACTAGGGTTACTTCATATTAAACTAGTATTCTTGTTTTTAGTTATTACGTATTATTAGTTTTTGCCTTATATGCATCTGTAAAAATTTATTACACTCTATATAGTGAATCAGGGAGACCTATAAAATGTGTCCCTATAGTGAATATATACATCGAAAATATTCACATGATGAAAATTTAATTAATTTCAATTAGTCTACTCAAAAGCTATAATAATGAATATTTTCAAACAATGTATATGTAGAGAAGATTGATTAAATATATATATTTCAATTCCGTATGGCCGTAAAGAAGCAGTTACATTACAAACATTTCGTAAAATTCTATGGAAAATGAAATATCTTAGACGTCACCAACATATGAATAATATACTAGCCAAATAAATAGTCCTCAGGGATTGAAATACTGCGTTTCGTTGATGATTCTAATCGATTACGCAACAAGTCAATATGGAATGCACCCATTTTAGATAAGCGAAATACTGGGTGTTGACGAAATTCTTCATTCGAAAAATTATCATATAGATTTAATCTATCACAAAAAATGTTGTCTCTATTCAAAGCTATATTATTATTTCAATAATAATAAATAAACCATCACGACGTCTGATTTTTATCTCTATAATAATGCTCAAATATTGAAAGAACCGCATTAGACCTGCCAGCGAGTGGTGCTAAAATAATGACTCAGTCAGGCACCCGTCTATAATTTCCTAGCACCGGTACTAAGGCTCGAGTTAGCACCTGTGCCAGCCTAGAACTGCTTCGTGTAATCCACACAATATGATCAGCATGTCTGGTAGCTATCTTGTTTCCCAGCCTTCTATGATGGGCGTCGCTTTCTTTCGAAGAATAACAGTTTGTTTGCACAAAAAAGTTTTCCTGTAACACACCTCTATACTTATATGGCCGGCACACGCTGCATTTGAACAACACAATGTTCCATTGTCGATAAGATCAAATTAGGTTACGTTACATATATATCATATAGCCTTCTGAGGCTATTTATATTATGAGGTTATATATCCTTCATATAGCCTTCTGCATTCAGAATGATTGATTAATTCAAATAATATATAATTAATATGTCTTTGACAAATATAGTGTGACTTAATCATCTCAATTTTATGATGTAGTATTTGATTTGAAATTTATTTAATTGAATAAATTTAAATATAAAATAAGTGATAACAATATTTTATTATACATACTCAATAAAAGTCGTATAAAGATATAATTTTTAGATAATGATTTCTAGTGAAATGTCACACAGGGAATCTTTCCATTATGCCATTACACAATTGAATAATGAAGGTTAATGGTGTATAAAATTAAGAACCTCGGTTGCACAGTTTAGATATATACTATAAACGTATGTCTACGTTTTAAAATGATAGTGAAATAAATTAATTAATAAACCTTTCGAAAAAATCTATTAAATAAATAAAAAATCACGTTATGTTGATATTTATCAAATTATATTAAAATATTTAACTTCATCAATAAGTTAAATTGAAGTTATTAAGTCTGTTATTCTTTTCAATTATCATTTAATTTTATGTATAGGACATATGCAGCAGAGCATAATAAATATATAATAGTTTTTCATAATATTATATATTTATGTCTATATATAATTTATAATGTTATACAAATTCTCATATTAAAAATTACAGCACACTCAAAGAATGTTGTATGATATATGTTATTTCTCACAATAATAATTAAGTTTATAATTTAATTTGTTTCTACTTGTATACAAATCTAAATCAGTCTAAAATGTAATAACACAATTGTACTTAGTATGATGCTATATAGTTATATATATTGTATATAGCCTTATAGTTGGTTGTATTTAGTGTCTGTTTCGTTCTATATTGTCTGTAAAATTTCCGTTTAGTTATATATGTGAATTTTCACTTAATTATCATGAAATGTAATGATTGAGTGTGTGTTTTACAATAATTTATATGGTCCGCCATTTAGTTAATTTACAACAAATGTTATATTTTCTTACATGTTAGGCAAAACTATCTTATTTTTGATGTTCAGAATCTCCTTAAGTGAAACTGTTTGTTAATACAAAACGTTCAATTTGAATAATATTAAATTATTTATATTTTTAAATGTCCTTTCGTGCAAAATATAATTATTAATGGTTTTTTGGATTAATAAAATTATTTAGTAAAATTATATATGGTCTTTTGCTAATATTTTGGCGTTCGGAATGTCTTTTTGTGATACTATTTGGTTATTGCCATTATATAAAATAAAATATAGGGAATTGGCAAGTTTAGGCAAGACTGTATCTATAAAACTTTTTGTGGTGAGAACTGGAAGTGTAATCAATTAATTAATTCTAGTAGTAATCGAGTATCTAATTATGCTAGGTATCAACAATTAAAAAGTGTAACAAATTAACAAAAACAATTAAATAATTGGGGGGTGCTAGAGTGCACTAAACAGTCGGAATCTGTTTCAGCATTCAAAGTGCATTTGGGGAGAGAGGGAAGGGGGTGATCTAGAGTCGACAACCCTCATACTACTCTAATGCATATATACTCTATTTAATTAAAATTTACTTTTTTAACTCAATTTTGGATGATGAGAAACATTTTAACTATCAAAATATCACAAATTGTTGCCATAACGAAACAGCCTGAATCAACTAAAACAGGGGATCATGGAGTTTAACACAACTTCTGGTGCTCTACAATGGGACCATTTGTCACTTTTTTTGTATTTCTGTTGGATTGGTTGAAACACATTGCATTGAATTAAATTGTTGACAAATTCCAACTAAGTAATAAAACAAGTTGACAAAACCCAGAACAAAAAACGGTGCCATGATCTTTGACTCCCCCACCCCTTCCACCTCCACCCCCACCCTCCCCTACCCTTCCACCCTGTCCCTACATTAATTTTATTTCATTTTTTTACGATTCGGATCGTCATGGATCATAATTAATTGGTCCACATTTTTTCATTGGACATATCTTTTTAAGGTAGTAACCTATGACAACCAAAGTTGGTATGATGACTCACAAATATACGATAAATATTTGAATACTACTTACAAATATTTGTAAGTAGTATATAATGTTAATTTTTTTAATTAGTGTTTAATTACATTATAATCTTATTATTTAATTATAAAAATTGTTTTCAGACCGTTTTTTAAATTTTGGACGAAAAATGACGTCATTCGTGACGTCATTTTTGTTTTTAGCCTATAACTTTTGATTTGATCTACAACTCTGTCAAATTTCAGACGATTTAAAAAAATAAGCACTGACTCATCGCTATTCTGCCAGTCTATCTATTTAATTTCATTCTACTATATTAAAAAAATATTTAATATTGTCCAGGTCAAGAGGTGCGGTCGAATCCACTCTTCCTATACTACTGACAGACTAATAAATTGGCGGTTAAATACATAAATTGGCGGTTAAATACATAAATTGGCACCATTATTTGTATAATGCATATATACTGCATGACTTCGTTGCGGGTAGAAAGCTCAATGGAACTCATTTAAATCTGTTAGAGTAGCTTTTAGCATTTTATTTTCAAAATGAATCACAAACAAAGAAATAAACAACTGAGCTAGTTTGTTTCTTCAGAGCGTTCTTCTCAAATTAAAAAAGAAAGTTAAAATTAAAGAAAATATAAGCAAATTAAAAAATATATACACGTGGAAGAATACTGCTCTTACATAATTTAAAAGGTTTTATTATGGCAACCGATAGTCTTAAAACTCAACAGAATTGGAAACAGATTAAGCTATTGGTACTTAAATTGTAGAGAAATGGGGAATTTTAGTCCCTCTCTCGACAAACTGTCTAGTTTTTAAACGTTTCAATTTCAATTCTATGTTGACTTTTCAATTTTTAGTTTTGCATTGAGAAAACAAAACAAAAAATAGTTTTGTTATATTTTTATAATTATTTATTCTATACTCTTTTAATATAGTATGTTATACAAAAGCACTTTTAAATTTTTGGTTTAATTGCGTAATGATACAGCAGAATATGTTTTTGTTATACTTTACTTTTTAAGCTATTATTTGTTCTATACTTTTTTACTACTTTAATTTTATAAAGTAATATAGTTTTATCATTATATATAATATAGTTGATACTTTTATTTGTCACAAGAGAATCGGGATTTTATTGACTCATATTGCTTTTTTTAGATAGTCTTAATTTAGTAACAATACAACCAATTGTTATTTAATGACTTTGAAGGTAGATATTTAGTAGTCAGTTTTTACGATTGTAGAATAGTACGTACGATAATTTAATGGATACTGAATATACCAACGTTATGGAAGTTACGGATTCTGAAAAAGTGTTTGAAAATATCAAATTAATAGTATCGATAACAAAGGACATGAAGAAAAATAATTTTGATTTGTATTTTGTCCAATGTGAGTATTTAAATAATACATTATCCCGTTTGATATGTTATAACTGGTCTATTTCGATATTGGAAATCATTTCTGAAGATACGGAGTACGATCCGATGTATTTTTCCCTGATTTGTGAAAGATTGACCAATTTGAAAGTTCTTTCTGTAACAAACTTTAAAACAAAGTTGACTGAGATTCCGGTAACTATTGGTCGGCTTCGGAAACTGGAACAGCTCTCGCTGAGTCATAACAGAATTAAAGAAATACCTTGGTCACTAAGACTTTGTGACAAACTGCGTGTTCTCCGACTTAATGACAACTATCTTCACTCGATGCCATTTTTTGTTGTGAAATTAAAAGATATTGAACTGTTATGTCGCAGATCTGATTTAAATGCCATTCTTGATATTGACAACATGTCTTACAGTGAACTGAATATAAAAACCGAAAAAACTCCAAAAACTAGTTTTCCACAGTCAGCGTCATCATTACAGCACTTAAGTAGTTCCGTACTAGGAAGTTCACAGTTCTTCTTAGACGCGTTAGGCTCGCTAAATTTTTCGTGTACTTTTTACGATGTAACAAAAAATTTGACTGTGTGTGATTCCTGTGGTATATTATACGATACAAAATGGTCCTGGAAACCCGAAAACTGTTCGAAGAAAATTTATCTCCCAGAATGGAATGGCCACATGGTTGTCTTTCTTCACGCTTCCTGCTGTTCAGAACAATGCTCCAAGTCTTTGGATGAGTTCCTAAAAAATAGTATTATTAATGTGAAGAAGCCTCCAACAGCTCCACTAATCCACAGTATACTCCCATCTACACATTCTTCTAGTAGACACAATAAACGTCAACCAAGTCTGGTCTGTTCTGGACTTATCCGATTATTACACAGAAGACGTCGTCATCATTAACAGTGTAACACTTTGCAAACCTTATTTGTCAGATTACCATTTTGTGATAAGTATATGTCAATTTTTTTTAATATAAAACAATTTTAATTTTAAGCACTAACTTGGACTAAAACTTTAATATAATTTTTCAACTATTCCATATATTGTACATGTACATGCTAACTTTATGACAGGTATAATAAAATGAATAGTTAAAAAAGAAATAGCTTGCAATTCAATTAGCGGCGGGATTCGTTCCACTAAATTTTAGCTATATTTTTATCTTAAAATTTATTTTACATATAGTAGTTTATTTGTTTATGCATTTATTACAATGCAAAACTTCAAAAAGATAAATATATTTATGCTATTTCTGTACAAATATCGTACAAGTGTATACATCATGTAATTTATATGTTGATGTTGGTGTATGTATATACTGTATAGTTACTGTTTGTATATTGTGTCGGATGAATATAATTTGAAATTGACGAATTTAGAATATTTTAGACGCTTTTGTCGATGTAAATTAATTGGATAAATACAAGGCAACAACAAGCTTTATTTTACAATGCTATAATAATTTACTTTTTGTTTAGCTGTTGTTTTAGTTTAATATATTTTCACATTAATAATCTGTTTTTATGCAATGGAAATTGGTGACTAATTTTGGGACTAATATGTATTTAACATCATTAATTAAATTTCACAATTAGTTTTTTTTCAATATATTCTTATTGTCATGCGTTTTATAAAATATTGTGTGTCTATAAGCCTGATTAAACGTTGACTTATTATTATTTGCTAAAAAAATTGTTTTTATCATGTATTGTTTTCCTTCTGCTTGGCGTGGAAAGATATTTTGAGTGTATGGTCTATGCGTCGTATATATAGTATAGTATAAATTAGGATGATGTTGGAATATCTTAAAATTAATTATTGAAAACAAATATTAGGATTTCATTGACTAAGTTAAATTATTTTCATTAAGTTTGTTTATCCTAGTTTGCCATTATGAACTTTTATTTTATTTTACACATTTTTATATCGTCATTGTTAAAATAATAGTTGATCAAAATAGTTAAAAGACCGTTCTTGTTATACCAGTGCGAGATATACTTTTAACACAGTTAATTATTTGTAGGTGTAATTAATAATCATATTAAGTTATTTATTTATTTATAAAACTCATATTAAAAAATGTTTTCTTAACTTGTGTTTATTATAAATATTTTTTCTGCAGTGCATTATATTTTGTATATCTTTATATCTTTTATACATTCTTATGATCTTCATTGTCACAGAACAAAGCCCGTATAAAAGGCATAGGCCCTAATATAGATCTTGTAAATATCGATCGATAAACATTATTTAAGTGGTAATTGAATGAAAAAATATTATAATTTCCGTTCAAGTATAATGATAGTCTATGCTTTATAATATATTATTTGCTTCCTAATTTGCTGCAATTGATACTATCAAATTTTTAATTAGTTAACTTATTTAATCCGATTGTATGTAATCCAAATGATACCATATTATTATCAAGTTTTAACGATTTAATTTTTTTTTTAATATTTTAAATTATATAATTTTGGAAACCTGCTGCAGTCGGTCTTAGTTCATCATTTGTTGGGATATTCAAAGTTTTTTCCAATCTAGTTTTATATGTATGATATGCTTTCCAATTATAAGGTGTAGATATAGTGCTTGCTTACAATGTTTATGATTTTCCCCAGTCGTTGTGCTTGTTAAAAATAGTGCCAAATTAATTCAAATGTATACAATGTTGAACCCATCAGAAAGATTATAATAAAATGGATCAATGCCCTGTTTGATTAAATATTGTTGTTTGTTACGTGTAGCTAATAGTAACCTTAAGCAACATCTTAAGTAACTTTAAAGATAATACAGAGCGGTCTATTATACCTAATTGCACATCAACCATTTGTACATTGCATAGGACATTGACGTAAGTGTTGGCGTACACGCGCGAGATGACTATAGTCGACAGTCAGATTAACAATTTAATCACGTTCAAAGATAGAGCTTTTTGGGCATAAACAGTACAACGTTGATGATTGTGAATTTTAATTATACTATAAATAAACACCGATCAAGAATTGTTGTTTAATTGCTATGTGTATATTTTAACACGTTTTATATACATTTTGAACACATTTTGTATTCAACTGTATAATATACTACACTAAAACAATTTTAACACACTATCATTAAAAAAGTTGATCAAATGTACTGACTATTTTATTAAATTTTAAATAGTTATTTTCCATTTTCTGTAGATATAATAACTCAATTGTGAACTTTATTATATAGTGTTAATTTTGGGTTAAGTGATTTGAAATAATTAATATATTGTGAAAAGTATTTATATTTAATATGTGTATTATCATTATCTCTTGATTCGGTTAGTACACGGTTAACATATTTAATTAATAGCGTACAAGTAGTATGATTATGACTATTTACAGTTTTTGTAAGCATTTATAGATGATTATTTTTGCTTTCATAGGAATAGATCACATTTCAGTGTGGTAATATATAGAATAGTTAACTTATGGATTTCCGCAAAAAGTGATATTTGTGATATATTTTTAAATACTATATTAGGGTACATTTATATTAGTTATTAATAAATGGGTTTTATTAAATTAACTACTTTTTAAGAAAACTGTTTTTTTATTTATGTGATAATTTAGGTGTACTATTTTTAGGTATTTTAGAATGTGTAGTTAAATTTATTTACCTAAAAGTTACTGGAATTGTTCTAACTATTAATGAAGTTATATATGACTGAAAAATGATGTTACTTATTATATTACTCCATGCTAATATTATACGTAACAACATTTTCAGGCATGCTTTACTTCATTGGTAGTTTAACTATAGGCACTTAATATATATTGTATATATCCCAAATATAAGTAACTATTAAAGTACAAAATACTATTGAAATATAATAAAACAATTAATTATTCATTTACAAATAACAATTTAATATGCAATAACATGTGAAAATGAGAGCCCCTCTTACACAGATAAAGCTAGCAATAGAATAAAACTCACCTTCAATTTATGTAGAAAAGAATGATGAAATAATACAAGAAATATTTAAAATTCAATTTATGTACAACAGAATTTTGAGAGGAATTTCAAATACCGTTCGTTATACCATGCTGATTTGTATTATAATTTATGATCATAGAATAATTATATAGAGGTTTTCTATGCTTATATATTTGTGGTTTGTGTTAAGCAACAAAAATAGGCAAATACATAACTTCATTTACGCAAATGATATGTTCAATATTGTGTAAACATCGATCAAACTTGACTTGCGAAGTTAACATTAAAATTAATGCGACTGACTAGTTTTTAGTATACTTAGTTTGTTCACTCTCTATATAATTATGTCCTGTTTTTTCTACTAATACTTGATAATATTAACTATAGTGGCACGAGGCACTTTTAGAAAAATAATTATCCGAAGACGGAGGTCAAATTAACCCATCAGACAGCCTTTTTTTCAAAAGCATCGATATTAACCAAATTTGTACTGAGTATTATGTCAACTCTGATCACAAGTGCTCCACGTTTTAAATGAACATACGAAAGTAGAATGAAGTTACAAAATATAACACTGTCAAAAATAACCACTTTCTAAAGGTATCATTTTATATAAAACATAATATGTTTATAATACATAAATGTTTTACCAACTTACTAAACTTATATTTTCCCTATCATGCAGTTACTTAAAAAAATATATTATAACATATTTTCATTTCTTATAAAATTGCTATTCTTTGACACACCACATTGCTTAATCATGATCCACATAACTTAAATTAAATACGCATTTTCATATTCTCGATTAGTTTAGGTTATTGTGATGTAATTTTTCATGGACGACGATTTAAAAATAAATATTTTCTTATCTAATTAGATGCTTAGTTAGCTGTCTATTTAGCGACAAAATTGTACTAATCATATTTTCCTCTAGATATTGAAAATATTGTTTCTTGTCACAGAATAAACCATTGAACCGAATACAAAAAAACCATTAATTTAAGTATTCTAAAACCTATAATAATACTTGACCTTTCGTAAACATAATATACCTGAATATATGGCCTACTACTTAATGTATACAAAATTTCAGTTCTGAATTGACTTTCTATTCAAATTCTCACATGATTTTAAACATCTGACCAGTGGCGTAACTAGGCAAAAATTATGATGAGTTTAATTTTATGAAAGGCCTAAGTGCATTTAAAAAGGGCACCATATATTTTTAATCTATTCATGATACCACATTTCCCATTTTTTCATATTTGAGGAGGCACTTGCCTCAAATGCCTCAATGTCGTTACGACGCAGCTGACTTCTTTAAGTAGTCTCTAATAATATATTTTTGGATAATTATAACGAAATTGATTTTAACTTTTAAATATTACTGCTTTTCATAGACATTAAAATCTATCTTTACAACAACAGTTTTAGCCTATTTTGATTGTTAATGACGTTATTTATAATTATCAATTGGCTCTAAAACTGTTGTAATGATTTAATAGTTCAATAAAAGTTTTAGCCTATTAGAGTAAATACAGTTGGATAAAGACAACATAAATAAGTCTGATGTGTTTTCAAAAATTGATTATCCATTACTACTTTGTTTATAACAAACTGGTAACTGCATCTACCAGCTTACATCTACATTTTAATTACATCTACAGCTATTTGACAAAAATATGTTATGTTATGCAACATTTCATTAAATTGACCAGTATTGAATTCGTTATATTCATGATTTATTTTATTTAAAGACTCGTGTATTATTTTTCAGATAATACAAGCCTAAATGTCTCTGTTCAAAGCACGGGAATGGTGGTCGCGACGTCTCACCTTCAGTGATCGTGATGGAAGCAACGAACTATTTGACCAAGGCTGCTTATGTTTGGCAAATCTTGATGGTAATTCGGAGGGATTGAATCAAATAATAGTTGCCAGCCAGAAAGGTATTTTGCGTATCTTTTCTCCGATGGGTTCAACTGCCAACGAAGAAGGCAACGAAGTCAATAATCCGGAAGATTTGTGGATTGAGTTTCAAACGAAAGCACCAATTTTACAGGTGTGCGCAGGCCGATTCACAGAAGAAATAATGCGTTGTCATATTGCGGTTCTCCATCCACGCAAATTAGTCGTCTATTCTTTGTCGACTCAGACTGGGTCTGCAGGCCATGGCACTCAATGGCAATTAAAGGCAGTTTATGAACACAGTCTTTCACGTAGCGCGTACAATATGTGCTATGGTTCATTTGGTCAAGTTGACAAGGATTTCATTTGCGTTCAGTCCGTTGATGCTACAATCTCTGTGTATGAACAGGAAAACTTTGCTTTCACTCGATTTTTCCCAGATTCCCTTCTGCCTGGACCATTGTTGTATCTTGCTCAAACAGACAGCTTTATAACGGTGTCTGCATCTCGTCAATTAGAAGCGTACAGATACCAAGTTCTAGCAGTGGCGGCTGACTCACGAAGCAGAGAAGAAGCGGCAAGTACTAAAGGTGGTAAGCGAGTCACTGCCGATTGGTCAATGAACCTTGGTGAGCCCGTGGTTGCTATGGATGTGGCAACTGTGATTAGTGGACAAACAGTGATATTAGTTTTAGGGAAACGTCATTTCTTCGCCGTGACAGATATTGGTAAGATACGATTTACAAGACGTTTAGATTTTACACCTGCCGCACTCTGTGCTTATGGAGGCCCAGCTATCGAAGCTACAGGCGTCCGCCATCTTGTGGTAACTGCTGGGGGACAAGTCCTAGTGTATCGGGATAATCACTTCTTATGGGCGGCTCGTTCGGATGGTGCCGTTGTAGATGTTGGAGTTGGCAATTTTCATGGACTACAAGCTTCTGTGGTAACTCTTAACGAAACTGGTCGACTCGAGTGCCTTTACTTGGGAACGGACCCTTCATTGGGTATTGTTCCGCCAGCCTATGATATTCGGGAGAATAACTATGACGATCAGGATGCCGAAATGCATCAGTTACAAAGAAGAATCAAAGAGTCTTCAGGAGCAATACCATCAGTTATTACAAATGCACGACAGGAAAATGAACTTAAAATTCAGATTCAACTCCCATTGGGATTAGACAATGTAAGCCAAGCAAATGGTGTTGATCTTCCAGGAGGAGAACGCCCACCTTCATATACACTAATTTTTATACTTAAACCCAAGTCACCAATGAGCAATGTCCTAGTTCACGTAGAAACAAAACCTCCCTTTACAGCAAACCAAAAACAGTTTAATTTTTCTTCGATTGATGCGAATCAAGCCAACGAATCCAGGGTATCTATCTATGTAAACAAAGCAGTGTTGCCCACTGATCTTTACCTAAATTTAGTTGCCACTTATTGCACTATTCAGAATAGTCCGCGTGTTACACAGCTAACCGTAAACCTACCATTATCCCTGGCTATTGGACCTTGTCTGCCTGTGAAACAAGCTACCTGTAAGCTCACGCTCGATACAAATCAATCACCCGCAAATTTGAACAACATATTTTCTGATCTACTCTGTGAGGAAGGGGATCCAAATGGATGCGCCTTAGGTTTTCAATACCTCGGACAAGGACCTGTGGTCACCTTATTGGCATCCAAAACCTCACAGCGTTATCGACTTCAAGCTGATTCTTTCGCTGCGCTTTGGTCACTAACCAAAGAACTCGTCAATCGTTTAACTAGTCATTATGGGTCCAGTTTTCAGGCCTCTTTTAATGATCCACTGCCTTTGAGTGATTTTTTTGTGTCGTTAGACTCCCACTGGGAAGCAAGAACTGCCCTTCGTGATATGGAAGCTCTTCTAGCTCAACGAGCAGGTCAGTTTCGGGCCATTCAACGTCGGTTACTCACTCGATTCAAGGATAAGACACCACAACCACTGGGAAATTTGGACACGCTTTTAGAAGGCTCATTACGTCAATTGACGCAGCTAGCTGACATGACAGAGCATGAAAAGCTACATCTAGAGGCAACAGCATGTGAACTGGGCAGTGCTGCTTGTCTTCTTACTTTTCTGATTCGACTTGCCAAACCGATGTCATCCGAGGAGTTTGCTGTTCTTTCCAATGTGTTAAGTGGGGCTTTGAACGATTCGGCTGAATGTGGTATGGAAGAGATGTTTGACTGTGCCTTGACACATATGTTACGTACCGTTCTATCAAAAGCAACCAAGGATGTACAAATGAGTCCAGCACCTTTAGAAATACCTCCCGATACAAGCAAACTGAAGAAACACATTCAGATGCTCTGCGAGAAGATTGGTCGAGGAGTACAGTTGGCTCCATCTACGTTGGCGAAACCCAACAAAATGGTGTCACAACCCATGAGCATAGTTGAGCCACCTTATGAGCCACCGATGTCGTCTGGAGATTGCTTAGCACCATTGACTGACATACGAAGTCCCCGCCCTCTTGACGAAAAGAAGAAGAAAAAGAAGAAGAGTGAGCGCCGAAAACGTCACGAGAAAGATGCTGACGATGGTGGAATTGCTTTTCCAAATCCGTTAGTTGAAAAGCCAAGTGAAGAATCCTTTTATGAGTAAAGTTTACTAGTCATTATAATTAGTCTGACAACAATAATTTATTCTTGCTTTTTTGTTTAAAAGGTTATTACAAAAATCATGTTTTTAAATGTGATTTGTTTGCAAAACGTTGAGTAGTTCACAACAATGGTATTTCTAACTTTAATTTGGTTTCATGATTTGATGTAACAATAGTGCATTGTATTATATAATGTTGATGGTTAAATTAAATTAAAAACTAACAATATTGTAATATTTTGTCGAGTCATACTGTGTAAACTGTGATCGTTAAGTTTCTAGTATTGTTCAGTTGATATTAGATTTGAGTTCTGTAAAATAAATTTTTGACGGTCATTAATCGATTTTGAATTAATTGTTATTAGTGTTATAATTGTTGTTGTATTTATTATTATGGTATATCTTATTGACATAAAGCTATCTTATTTTACTATGATACAATTTTAAAGATATGATTTTTCTCCGCTTTATTACCAAATATATAATTCCGTCCAGTAATATTTCTTTTTATTTCTTAACATTTCTGTCATTAACATATAATATTTCGATAAAGATTATTTTTCCAACAATATTTAAAACGTATAGTGAAATACAAATACCATGGATAATTCAGGAGTTCCTGTCCGATAATATATTTATTAAAAGGAACAGAAGAAGACGTACAATTTACTGACATGAAAAGTATAACATTATTAATAGTAACCTTAATCGAGCATCTAATAAACTAATTACATGGATATTCAATTTTTGTAACATGTGCCTAGTACCAAAGATTTAAGATTTAGCAAATTGTTTTTATCCTTAAATTGCCAAATGATTTTGTCTAGCGGCACTTTGCGATTTGAGAGTGCTAGATTTTATTACATTTTGTCTTCGATTGGCGACTATTACATTTATCTTAGAAATGCTTCATGATTATTATACTAATATATACAATATATAGTGGTTACTGATGTTAAAAAAATATCTTCAAAATTCGACTGAATTTTTATTATGCTTAATTCATTTTATTTGTTAAAATTTATTTAAAAAAAAATTAATACCTAATTTACATAAATAATTTACTAATAAAGTAAATCCTAACATCTTATTACAGGTTAATAAATGTTTTTTTTGGAAAATTAATTTCTATATTTTTTCCTTATAAAAGTACTCCAAAAAAATGTTGTTATGAATATTTTGAAATATTTATTAATAAATCATAGGGTTTCAACTTGCATATACGCTGATACAATGGTCAACATTGGCATACTATAAGTTTGCATAATATTCTAAACATTTTTATTCTATTTAGATTTCAAGACGAGGGTCCAATGTCACAAATTATTGCTTAGTTACAACTCATTTGCTCTTTTATAATTATAAATTTACAAGTTTGACTTGCCATCTTATCACTTCAGACCTGTTTTATATAGAGAACAATTTATTTTGTAATCTGAGTAAAATTATAATTATGTTTAATTCTAATTAATAATTCCTGTAAATATTGCACGGATTTGCAATTTGTAATCAGGAGAAAGTCTTTGAACTGTAGTGCGAAATGAAAATATACAGTCTGAGCGTAAAAATAAAAATAATACAAATCATATAGACGAACGGAGCGATTGCACTCATCAAAACTAAAAATGATGTGATCTTTTTATAAAAAACAAAGCGTTAAAAGATTCATGACGCTGTAAAATGGGTTACAAACTGCACACGTGTGCAACGGTTATTAATTACCACACTAGAATAAAGACTATATTTTCATTATTTCTATTATTTTTATTCACGGTAAAATAAACATATACGAGTATCTGTTACATAATTATCCGATGATTATATTGTTTATTACTAGCTATATGCCAAACCTCTATTAAAACAAACATCACATAAAATTAATCATTGTACTGACTATAATATATAATCACACAATACTTACATAACAAGAGTGTAATACTGAAAAATCGATAGCATTTTCTTATCAACTGTTGCTTAGAAAGCGTACGTCACAAGTGACATACTTGTATATATAATATATGTGTTAATATACAATAAGTGTAGGTACAATAATATACCTACACTTAGTTAAAATTGATCCATAATTCGCTCAATCTATGCGTTTGGTTTCTTCGGAGAAAATTTTAATAAATCGTTGTTTTAATGGATGTAGTAAAGAAACATGCATATTATTGAAATTGAAAAAACACATCAATTATTTTATTTCTATAATAATATTTTATTGTTTATATTGGACCTTTTACAACCACAAGTCACAATTCGATATAAACTATTTTTGTTGAATATCTATTTGAGTTTAATTTATAATTCATTTCTTAAAATTAAAAATATATTTAAATTCCTTAAATCGACTCTCATTTTTTTAGATTGGTATTGCTTACTCCACATATTAATTTTGTACATTAAAAGTATATAATAAAAACAAGTATAATATTATATTTAAAGTATACACTAATTAGCTTTTAGGTTGTATATAAAGAGCAGCGATCTGTGATTTTGAAGGCTCCAATACAAATGCTCTAATTAAATATAAAAATATTTTTTTATAAGAAAATTATATATAGCAATAAAACATTCTCTATATTTTTTTAGTTTCAATAATTAGTGAGATTCTTTTTTACATTCATTAAAATGAAGTTTCTTTTACATTTAAATTTATTGTTAATTTCTACACAGTTTTCCGTCTCTTCTCACAATACTTTCAAATACATAGTATTACAAAAAATTAATTTGTTCTAAAATTACTGTTATACTGTTCTTCTTCAATCTTTGTCGTCCTGTGTTTGAGTTCATTATTGTTTCTACATACTGCTCATGACGGTGATGTACGTAATAGTACATACGCTTTCTGGCTTATTTGATTAGACGAGTTTGAAAAGGTTTTTCACCTTTGTCTTGACTGTAAACAAATGTAACTACCTATTTGCAGTGAGAAGCCCAATACGATTCTGTTGATATATAAAACAAGTTCGGGTCTACCTTTTCTCGTACGGGGTTTGTAAATTAAAAAGACAATCTCCGGAGTACGAGTATCATGGCTACGCGGTTAGTATTAGCGTCGAAAATGTAAAGTTTTTCATATATAGACTGCATTTAAAAATACCTAAATCTGTATATAAATCAAGTTATATACATTTAATAAATGGTATATATTTTAAACAATTTCCGATCTGTTTTTTCGTTTATTTATTAAAAAAATGCTTCTTAATCTTCCAGGGGTTGGTGGTGTTGCAACCCCCCCCTGGATCCGCCAATGATAAAACACCCACACGATATAGATAATATATGGCTGGTGGCAGGTACGTATGATAGAAAAAAAGAAATTTCATCTGTTTAATTTAGTGATAGACATTCATATATACAAATATATAAAAAATCTTTAAAAAAATCAATATGGCGAAGGGTGCAATTAATCGATGTGAAATTTAAAACATAAGCTCAGTAGTATTCGTTTCCATGATAAATTCAATCTACTATATGTCCGGCTCGCACAGAACTCTGTATCTCCTTCATCAAAATCGTTGTTTACCTTCAATAATTTGATTTGGAGCTGTTTTCATGTTATGTTCTCTTTCCTGTAATCACTGAATCTGACTGTGTTGGTACACTAATAAATGGTTCTGTTATTGTTATTCACTTAAAAAATGTACACCTTTTCATAATAAGTCTTATGCTAAATTTTAATTCTTTTGAGAAATAAACGTCATGTTTTAGATATATGACAAATAGGTTATATTTAATGAATCCTTTATAATATGCTTTATTTCTTCTAAAATTGTATTTCAAATGAATACTAATATTATTATGTTTTCCATAATTATCTGAATAATCGACTTAATTAAATTATTAACTACAGTAAATTGAATATTTAAGACAAACAGGGGTGCATCCAGGGATATTGTCTCGACAAATGTCCGACATCGTAAAAAGTACTCTTTTTACTTAATGGTATATAGTGGTATATTTGTTGATAGTTCTCACTCTCGCTTAAAATTGAGAAACTGCAATTAAAATATCTTTTATTACATATCATATTAAGTTTTTAATAATAAAAGTTACTTTGACAAATTCATTCCAAATTTGATTATATAAATTTTATTTTTTAATAAATAATATTTTATTGAAATAATCAAATATGTTTTAATTTCTTCGAAATAATTAATTAAAAGCGGTAATTATATACAATTCTTTATTATAAACACTTATAAAATAATAATATAAAATATTAACAATAAAATCATGATTATGTTTGCGTACTTTATTTAGTCAACCTGATATTATAATTTATTAGTTTTATTATTTTTAAAGAATGTTAAGAACTCACTTTAACAATTTGGACAGAATATTCAATACTATCAGTCTATCTATACTTCATTTAAAAAAAATTGTTTTATATAATTGTACATAATGTACTCTCACTAAACCTTTACAGTAACATATACAAAGATGGAGGGGTCAACAAACAATAATTTACTTATATAAATGGTCCTTATATCTAATGGGTTCACATCTTCCATGGTTAAGATTATCAAATTATATGTTGTTAAAAGCCTATAATGGCATTTGCCTATTTATGATGCAAAATATATTTTGTACAAAATGTTTCTAAATTCTAAAAAGGAAACTATTTTCATGATGATATAGTGTATATTGGTTAAAATTAATTTTATACTCGTTAAATTAATAAATTATGAAATTATGAAAAATTATGAAAAATATGAAACTTCTCGGAATTCCCATATATCTGCTACCATAAAAGCTGCATCTAAAAAACTCTACCCTCTTCGTCGACTCAAAAACATCATTGATAAA